>JAJHUR010089070.1:0-12728 GCA_027495735.1 Lutjanus campechanus | reverse complement strand
TACATCCAGCTGTAAACACAGAACAGAGTGCTCCCTCTCTCTCTCCCTCCCTCTCTCTCTCTCTCTCTCTCTCTCTCTCTCTCTGTCTATCCATCCTTCTATCTGTCCTCCTGACTGCAGTCTGCATACAGTGCCACACTGCTGCTGCTGCTGCTGCTGTGTGATACGAGCAAGTGGGAGGAACAGCTTCCTCTGTTTTGCTTTAAAAAAAAATGACGAGACATCTTCCTGGAGCTGCTGCAGCAGGGGTGGATTTGGCTTCCCGTCTCCTGCATTGCACAATCTTCCCCCTCTGCTTGGACAGATAAATAAGACAAAAGAAGGAACGCTGGAAGAAGAGGAGAAAAGGAGAGAAGCTACAGATAAGAGCATAGAGGAGTTAGGGGGTGTGGAAGGTAATAGATTTTAAAAAGGGGGGAGAAGTTGAATGGCAGAGGAGGTATGAGGCGAGAAAGGGAGGCAGGGGCAGACACAGGGAACAGAAGATAGAGTGAGTTACACTGCAGTAGAATGATGGTTAGAGTGAAAGAGAGAGCTAAGAAGCATTCAAGCTGCCAGCCTTTCGCACGCCACTCAGGATCCGTTGCTTTCTGAAGAGGCAAGAAGAGGAATCCACCGTGGAGGCGAGAAGGAGAAGGAGGAGGGGGGCAGAGGAGGAGGAAGCCAGAGGTTCTACACACAAGATGGCTGCTGTGTCCTCTGCCTCTGACACTGGTAAGTGGGTTTTCATCCTTTGCTGCACACCTCGCCGCAGGTTCCCCCTTCATCATCATCCTTTTAGTGACAGCTCCCAGGTTAAAATATCTGAGCCATTTCATGTTTGGACCCACAATACTGGGAAACTGTTGCTTGAGTTAACTTCCTGTTTAGTAGCTCACATGGAAAGTGCCAGCAGCAGTGAGTAACAGTGGTAAACTGATAAACTTCCTTGTCCTCCCCTCCTCTCATTCGTACGGAGCATTACCCCTGCCTTCCTCTGAATATCTCCAAATCTACCGTGATGCCGTTTACTGAAACATGTATCTTCTTTGTGTAACTTTCACTTAGAGTAAATCATATTCTGTCCACATGCCATTCTCTCTGGAAGGAGTCCAGGGTTCCTCCTCTCTGACCCAATTTTTCCAAAGGCTAAGGACATAGGAAAACAAAGAGGAGGCATGCTGGGAGTGGGGTTAGGGGGGAGAAAGGGGGATGAGGACAAGAATGAAAGACCGGGCAAGTATGGAGAAGAGGTGTAAGGTAGCAAGGCGCTAGGGGAAATCTAAGGAGTGAGGACTGAAATGAGGGAGAGAGGGATAAGGCTATACACTGCTCAGCCACAATATTAGAACCACCTGCCTTATCAGACCTAATGCCTATAGGTCTCCCTCGCGGCGCCAAAACAGCTTGTGACCTGTGGACATGGACTCCATAAGACCTCTGAAGGTGTCCTGTTAGATGTTAGCAGCAGATCTTTAAGTCTTGTAGTTGCAAGGTGGTGCCTTCATGGATCGAACTCGTTGTTCCAGCACATCCCACAGAGGCTTGATCAGCTCGAGATCTGAAGAACTTATCGTATATTCACATTATCTGTGACACAGCTACAAAACAGCCAAACGTGGTCAGCTACATCGTTGCAGAGCGCTGAGAAAAGTTGAGGCCAGCTCAACTTTGATTTGAACGCCCGACACACAGCAACAAGTTCTGGGAACCAGTTTCTGGATCATGTCGACAGCCTGATGAAAATGACTTGAAGCATGATGCTTTGTCGCCAGAAGTCTGAACTTACCATAGAGGCCAAGTCAACACCTTGTCAACACCATGCCATCTTATTCTTTTGCTCCATGGAACAGTTCTGATGTCTCACATGTCCATTGTCAGCATTTGGAGTCTGCTACTCCACAGCAAGCTGTTAGCCAGTATTAGCTTTTTCAACAATTTGTGCTGCAGTAGATATCTTGTCGGGTTAGTCTTTGTTCCCCATGCTCATCAGTGAGCCTTGGATGCTCATAACCCTGTCGATGGTTCACCACTTGTCCTTCCTTGAAAATCTTTTGGTAGGAACTAACCACTGCATACCAAGAAGACCTACCGTTTTGAAGATGCTCTGACCCAGTTGTCGAGCCATCACAATCTGACCCTTGTCAAAGTCACTCAGATCTTTACAACAACACATCAGCTTGGAGAACTGACACTGTGCACTTGCTGCCTAATAGATCCCACCCCTTTACAGGTGCTATTGTAACAAGATGATTATCTGTCAGTGGTTTTCATGTTGTGGTTGATTGTATGTTGCATTGGACAGAACACAGAATTTTCCTCATCTTCAAAAGGCACTCTGAGGATGAGACAATATTTAGAGACCAAACTGGAGATTAAAACAGAGTAAAGGATAAGAATTATTTCCTCTGAGGTAGCAGTCAGAAAAATCAGCAAACCATCCTTGAGGGGAACCTCCAGTCTAATATTTCTGTGTTTCAACAGGAGACCCCAGGGGTCGACACCCCCCTGAGCGCAGACTGCTGATCCTGGGGGGGCCACAGTCTGGTAAGACCTCCACCGCCAACACCATCTTGGGGGATGAGGTCTTTGACTCTGGGACAGAGACTACTCACAGCAACGTGGGCCAGACAGAGATCTACGGCCGACGGGTCACTGTGGTTGATACCCCGCCATGGGCCATCCCCAGTAACCCGGAGGAGAACACCGAAGCTGACAACAACAACGACGCCGGAGCAGAGTCCGACAGCCCACCGCAGCCCCCGCCGAGCCTGGACAGCGAGGGGCCATGCATGGGGGCCATTCTCTGCCCCCCTGGCCCCCATGCCATCCTGCTGGTGGTGTCAGTCACCCAACCTTTCACTGACATCCAGAGGAGGGCCGCGGAGGACCAGCTTGGGGCCCTGGGTGGAGGGACCTGGAGGTACTCCATGGTGGTCTTTACTGGGGTGGACAAGCTGCCTAAAGGTGTGTTCATTGAGGAGCACATAGCGAACACTGGAGAGGCCCTGCAGTGGCTGGTGGAGAGATGTGGCAGCAGGTACAATCTGTTCTCTCTCTTTCCCTTTTTCTCCCTCTCTCTTATCTCTGATTTTCACAAAAAGCTGGCTCTAAACAAAGGAACATGTTTGTGTCGAGTCTGTGTCAGTACTGTGGAAGCAAAACAATCACAAATAATTACTAAATTATGTGGTTGGAACAACAGTGCAGCAGCAGGTCAATACACAGCTTAAAGGGAATTTTACACATCAAAGTCCCTGTTCAGGTTTTGGGAGTACTAGTGCATGTATGAAAAAAGTAAAGCCTTCTGTGGCTCCAGAGGGAGCTGCACAAAATAAATGAATTGCCTCAAGTGATTACACAAATCTCTGACTGAACCGTTGCCGGCTCGGTTGCATTGTAAATAATGTAGACACTAGATTTTGACAAGGAAGAGGAATATGTGGAATTAAAATGATGATATCTTTTATTCTGGAGTGCAATGTGTAACTTGAAGCACCCCTGTCACTCATGACCTCTGCATCTGTACATGTCGAATCTTTTAGACCATAAAATCGTGTTTGTATTGATCAAAAGGGTACTCCAGTAATTTTGTACTCCTTGACAGACTAAAAGGACAGTTTGGATTTTTTTGATGCAGGGTTGTATGTGGTCTAATGTGGTTGGTACGCTCCATGTTTGAAGACGCAGAAAGGAGAACTGCTGTGGAAAGGGTTAGCAGCAAAACATATTTTAGCCACCTCAAAAGAAAGTATCACTTTAAGTATATTTAGAATATTTTAGCTGCTTTATCTTGCCATCAGACAGCTTTTTCTGTCAGGAAACTGACACTGA
This sequence comes from Lutjanus campechanus, assembly GCA_027495735.1. NCBI lineage: Eukaryota > Metazoa > Chordata > Actinopteri > Lutjaniformes > Lutjanidae > Lutjanus > Lutjanus campechanus. The sequence continues at coordinate 8,915 of JAJHUR010089070.1, read as the reverse complement.
CAACTGTCAACTCACACAATGACACAAGAGATCAGAAGCGGTGAGGTAAAATTACTGATTTTACCCTTTAGATCTGGTTGGTTTTGAGATAGCAATACTTGGCACACATAATGGCGGTTTTCCATCACAAAAGGCTGCCTGGCAGCAAGGTAGAGCAATAACAATATTCTAAATATAGTGTACATGTAAAGTGATATTGATTTTTTTAGATGGACCTTTCTTGAGTGTCTAAAATACATTTTCCTGATGACACCTTGTCCAGAGCAGTATATTGCTCAGCTTCCATGCTGCTCCTCTTTTCTGCTTCCCCAAAAAGTGCGTGACCACCATTTACTGTAAGTAATACATTGACAGTGGATACCTCAAACCCCATATCAGATAATCTAAACTATCCTTTAAAGTGATTTCTAAATGGTCAAAATCTAAATACCCTGATTTTTAGTCCCTAATTATCCGTCAAGCTCCCAAAATGCTCAGTCCTACATTTTCCACTGGATAATGTCAGGCTTTCTGTTAAAAAAATTTAATTCGACATGCCGACTGAGATTACCCTCATGGCATCATTATGACATTATCAGGGTTATTTTTTCAAATTTTTTTAAAGCTCCCCTCAGGGACGCAGAAGACATTACACAACAGTTTTCACAGGCTGAGAATGACTCATCATGATAAGATGAATTGAACTTTATGTGTAAAATTGGCGGCATGCCCCTTTAAAAATGTGTTTTTCTTCCACCTGCAGGTATCACGCCTTTGATAACACTCGGAAAGACACAGAGGACAACACACAGGTACCTGAGCTGATGGAAAAGGTGGAGGAAATGATCACTGATAACCAAGGTTTGTTTTTCACATGATGTCATATTGCATTTCTTGTGCTGTGCTACACTCAGTAATACGGTAACACTGTATGCAGAGCATCACGTCTGCGCGTCTTCTATATTACAATGATTGTATTCTTAATGAATACATCAAATGTGTCAGAGAAGTGATTGAAAATTGAATAATTTATCTTCGCGGTCACGCAGGCTGGTACTTTGAGGTGAATGAATTGATTTTACTGGAAGAGGAGCAGGCCAGGAGAGCTCTGGAGGAGGAGAGGATGAGGATGGAGGAGCACGCCAGACAGAGGGAACAGATGATCGGAGGACCTCCCAGAGGTAAGAGGGAGCTGTGTGTCAGCGTGTTTGTGTTTGTGAGAGTGAGTAAGTGAGTCATGCAGTGAAGGAGAGAGATGGGTGCACATGTGTCGTAATGCTGTTCCAGGGAAAACAAACCTTCAGAACCGGTGTTCTAGGAAAACAGCTTACTCATCGGCCAATCAATATTGCTTTTAAGGAGCAATGTGTAGCTATTGCACATCCAAAAATGATTACTGCTGTCCAAATAGCAAGTTGGAGTCATAGACGGAATATTAAATAGATTGAAATCCTGTTCAATATACAGACTAAGGTGGAAGCAAATTGTTTCCCCCCCACCACCTCCTCCCCAGACTCAAGGAAACTCAGACAGGCTGCAGGAACACTGCAGCAGCGCAAGACGAGTGCAAAACTGTAATCCTGGATTACAGAGGATTTCTTTACTATCTTTCACGATCACTATCTTTCTCTCCATGTCTCGTTTCATTCTTTCTCTCTGTCTTTCTGGGTTTACAGAGTTGAGGCTGCTCTTGTTGGGCTGGAAGGGCGTTGGAAAGAGCTCGGTGGGAAACTCCATCCTTGGCCGTCGGTACTTTGAGTCGGGACAGGAGACGGAGCTATGCCTTAGGAGGCAGGCACTCGTGTCCGGTCGTCGGGTCACCATTGTCGACACCCCAGGATGGGATTGGTTCTCGGTGAGGCGAACCCCAAAGCGCATCCGCCAGGAGTCCCAGCGTGGCGCTGCCCTCCTGCGGCCGGGACCCCACACCCTGCTGCTGGTCCTCCCCGTCGTCTCGTCGCTCACCGCCAGGAAGAGGCGAACACTCCTGGCTCACATAGAGACTCTGTTTGGTGACAGTGCGTGCCTCCACACCATGGTGCTCTTCAGCTGTGGTGACTGGCTGGGCCGCACGCCCATCGAGGAGCACATTCTCAGAGGCGGGCGGGAGCTGCAAAGACTTCTCGAATTCTGTGGGAACTATTACCACGTCCTGGACAGTAAGACCCCCGGCAAGGACAGGAGTGTGTCAGTCCTGCTGGATAAGATCGAGGAGATGATCAGAGAGAATGGAGACAAGGCTTTCCTCCCCATACAGACCGAGTGGTGTAAGTCGCAGTTTTATTTTCCTGCGTACTTTGTCTTGTTTTGAAAGCTGAACATACATATCTGAAGTCTGTGTGTCTAATCATTGAAGGTTCATACGGTACATGTGTCTAACATAACTGTGTGTTGTGATTTGACAGTGAGCGAGGAGAGCTCTTACTCTTCTGACAACACTGAGCCTGAGGATGACTGTCGAGGATGCCAGCTACAGTGACACGATCGCGCTTAAAAGGAAAGTGGCTTTTTATCCTCGTTCTGAGTCTTCAATAGGCCCAAACATCGCCTTGTGTAACTTAAACCTCATCTAAATATGTCTCTCCGACTCTTGAGAAGTTGAAGGGAAAACGAACAGGGATGTCGTCGTGGATTAGCTCTTCGTTAGAAATGTAAAGACCCAACTCACTGATCACTGAGCAAAGCTCGACCCGGACTGAAAGAGCGATGAATGAGCACGCCTGAGACTAACTGTTCAAAACACTCCCCTCAAACCCACAGAGGAGGAGAAATATTCTGCTTCTGCTTCAAGGGATCAGAGCTCGATCCCTGTTCATGAGCATGTATGTACACACATCTCAGCTGCTGCTAAAGAGACCCTGTTTCAACACTGCAGAGTAAAGAATTACTCATCATTGTAACTATATTCAGACCTCACTAATACAAGTTGAAAGCATAAACTCAAAACCAAAAGGCATTTGCTTAAGACATGTTCATGACTCGTCAGATTTGGCGGTAGGTAAGTCTTGGTAATTGGAAGACGAAGAGGAACATGACTCGTACCATGAATTGACAGGATGTTACAATATAGTCATCCCCTTCCGCATCAAGTGCCATTTCTGTCATTGAGTTTAAGTTGATGGTTTAAAACAGTGGTTCTCAACTTTTGAGTCGCAAATAGAATAATCAGGTCGGTGTTCACAAACCCCACAAAAAATCAATTTTGCAGAGAGTCACAGTGGTATTTCTGAAGCTTGGTAGGAGCCTCGGGGGCTCTGTCGGAGACAGCAGCACTTTAAGTTTCTCAGTTGATGGTGCTGGCTGTAGGACTTTCAACTGACCCACGTTGAGACACAGACTCCATTTCCTGTCCAGCCTCCTGTGAGCCCGAGCTTGAGCTGGAATACTTTTTCTGAGAAGCTGTCGCCACATAGTAGCCATTCCATGTGATAGCTAGAGTTTATGTGTGTGTGTCCAGTAAGAGCTCATGTGAACGCACACTTTGTAAATGTTACTTTTTGTAAGTTTTTGTGTCTGCTGTGTCAGAACATGGTGGTTTATGTTGGTAGTTGTCAGCTTTGTGCTGCTTTATCATTTTAACCATAAGAGATGTGGTTGTTCTTGAGCCCAGCTCTATTTTGTATGTTGTGCATGTCCCTTATGTGGAATATCAAATGTTAAAAGACTGACATCGCTGAGAGGTCCTTCCCAGCTCTCATCCAGTGCCGCTTGGCACAATACTTTACTTTATTCTCCACAGCCATCTGGAGACCCCCAGAAATTATCTTGTGACCCCCAGGTTGAGAACCACTGGTTTAAAGGAAATTGTTTGGATGAAAGCAACCAATTAAATATCCAACTAAAACATGGACAGTGTGACAAAAGATAATAATTTGTAGTGGAATATGTGCAGACCAGTTTAAAAGTGAATCTTGAGTTTTGTGTGGAATATTGAATAACTTTCTGATATTTCACATGAGCGGTGTTCAACTTCACTCTCATTAACATTTGGTTAGTTTCTGCTCAGGGAGTCAGGGTTGAAATGCTTCCTCCAGGGCAAAATCTGGTACAAACGCTGATGAATGCTGATCACTAAACTGCAGACATCAGTCACATATGAATCCTAATTTGAGTTTTCCCTGTGAGTATTTGCTGCAAGTAAAAGAGATTCTGTGTTTTGCACTTTGGTTGGGGTTAGCTCTTTTGGTTCCCTTCTGCTAAAAAAAAAATTTTTTAAATCCATCTAAAGCAGTAAATATAAGTCATTTTTAGCCCACGTCTGCTGTAGCATTCATGCACACAAGCGGCTTTAAAAACAGTAAGGAAAGGCTGTATTGAAACTGTGTGCAGTCTCAGATCCCTGCGGAGCTACTTGGGCTGGCTCTGCTTCGCTGTTTGTGTTCATGCATCCCGTGCATTTATTGACAAGGTAGATTCAGCTATGTGCCTCAGCATCAAAGCGTGAGAGTGGGAGTACAGCCCTGCGGCAGGGCAGTAATCCTATAGGCTACATCCAGCTTTCGCATGCTGCAGAAACAACATAACCTCATGAAACCATACGAGCTCACATAGGGCTTTTACTACCTTTTCTACATCAGTGAGACATCTGTCCCTGACATCAATGGTGATGTTTTGAAAAAAAAAAAAAATCTATATATATTCAGCTCTCAGTGGCATGTTAAGACACCGCATGCAGATAAACGAGTGCCTATAGAGTTGAAGGCAACCTCACCTCTTATTCCTGTGACTCTTGCTTGAGCAAGTCTATGGACATCACATCACTCTACCTTTACAACTGCAAAAAAGAAAAAAGAAAAAGTGGAAAAAAGGGAATTCACGCTCTGAAAGGTACAGATAAAAGCATATACTGTATAAAATGTGACCGATACCACTGCCATGCTGTAAAAGTTTATTTTATACAAATGACGTAGCCTATAAAAGAAACCCCGACACTGCTCCCCCTATGCTTTATTGACTCTGTGCTTCATCTAGTGACGTAGGCTACAGCAGCACTCTGTGTGACAAGCATGACTTTACAATTTGATATGAGGATGTTTCAAACATTCATTTGGAGTCTTAGAGTCCCACTTCACCTGTGAATATATTGTATAAGCCGTGTATATTTACAGTGTAAAATATGTTACATTGTACGCTTTTAGCGAAGCATTTTGCACTGTGTAAGTTCTACCACTTTACCGTAGCCAAAGTGACGTTACCTCCTGTGTGGTCCTTACTAAATGGTGATTGCATCATCAGTACTTTGCTCATCCTCAGACAACAATAAAAGATATGGATATATTGTGGTGTATGTTTGGCTTTCATCTTATTTAACTTTTTATCTGCTATGTACTTTGTTCTTATTTATGGACTAAAAGGACAAAAAAACATGTTTATTCTGACATGCAGAGCAGATAAGCATGTTGGAAGTGGTAATTGTGCAGTGTCGTCAGTAGGTGGCACTGAAGCAAGCAGATTTGTCTGCCACTATGTACTAGCGTGTGGATAATCACACTGAGAAAAATCTTTTAAAAAACAATGTGAAATAAGCCTTCTCAGTGCTATCTGCTCACGTAGGAAAAGAGGTTCAACTAGCATGTTTATTAAAATACAAACCCCAGTTCCAAAAAAGTTGGGGTGCTGTGTAAAACTTAATAAAATAAGAATGCAATGAATTGCAAATCCTTTTTGACTTATATTAAGTTGAAAACTGTGCAAAGAAGATATTTAATATTTAAACTGATAGGTCAACAAAAGACTGGGAAAGTTGTGAAATGTGATGAAAACAGGTGACAGAATCATGATCTGGTTTTGAAAGGGGCGTCCTCACAGGCTTATCAAGCGATGGGGCAAAGTTCACCACTTTGTGAAAAACTGCACGTTTTAACATTTTTCACATTTTTTGGAAGTTGGAACAAAGGAGGAAATAGGGCTGGCTATATTGGTCCTTGTTTGATCATGGATTAACTATGGAAACTTAATTATCTTCAAACTTAAAAATATGAAAATCCATGACATAATATGCATCTATTGTGGGAAGCCTTGGCATGAAAATTTTTTGGGAACACCTATATTGGTTTGAAGTTAATTTGAAGTTTATTGCACCCTCAGCTACTGTTAGCAAATACAGCAGTCAAACTATGAGTGTGTTTACATGCACACTGGTATCATGCAGATGATTGAATTTTTATGTTTTTCACACGTATACAGCTTGCGCCAGTTTCAGAAATCCAGATAAAATTTTATCCCAGTTTTCAGAAATCTGAATCTGCTGGAGGACTCTTGACAGAAACCAGGATACTGTGACATGTAAACATCTTATCCAGATGTCTGAACCATCTAACAGTGGATGAGATGGCAGACGATCAGAAACTTTATTACCGTTACAATCATGTATACGGGGATGAATTACCATGTTTTTCATGTTACATGTAAACGCCATATTCCAAATATAATCAAAAACAGGATAAGGCCTCAAAACCAGGACACTGAGGCACAAATAAACACTCTCTATCTACTGTACTTTGTAAGGTTGTATTGATCTTGGATGCCTTCTCCAGTCAGGTAACCATTTACACTTGATATCAGTGTCTAAACCCAACTCTAAACGAGGACAAGATGTGGCCTTTTATCAATATATTCATAATATATACAGTTACAGTGTATGTTTAGACACTAATAAACTTGAAAATACCCTTGAAATATGTTGGCATTTACATAGGTGGGGTTTAGAGAGTTAGCCAAGTCTTTCACTGGAATAAAATGTTTTTTTCCATTGCAAGTGGCTCTGCACCATCTTGACTCTGGCGAGCCACCAAATATAGATTGTCCCTAAGCTTTCTGGACACCAGCCTGGACCAATTACGGCGTGAACACCTCGGGCCAGTTGTAGAGGCTGAATGCCTGCATTTTCTTGTTGGTAATATTATTCAAGCTGTGCCTACGTCAGCACCAGTCAGCACTCTCTTTTCGTCCCTCTCTCACATGCTCTTCCATTCCCCCCACACAGACTGTTAGGAACACATATTCTCTTTTGTGCTCACACTTCAGCACGTGTCTTAATTTAGCGATCGACGGAGAGACTAACCATGCTGTAAAAGATATTTTATCTGAAACTGGTTTCACTGGGTCGAGAAAATGACATTTTCAGCTTCACATGACTGTCAGTTGATTGAATGCTCATGCGCCTGCAGCACGCTGCTGGTCAGGCGGGCTCCATTATCCTCCTCACAGTTTGTTTGTTAGAAAGAGGCTCCACTCAGATGGACCTCCACAGGCTCATTGTAATGTATTATCAGACTGGGAACAAAGACTGTGTTCAGGACAGGGTTACATACTGAACAGACTGCAAATGGTCTCAAAACAGAGTTCATAAACATAAACTTTATGTTACTGTACAGCAGTGATCCTCAATTCACGGCCCACAGGCCAAATTTGACCCCTGATAGGATGTCAAGTGGACCATTTTCTAATTCACAATCAAAATAAATTGATAGCGCTGTTTTTTTTTCCCAGGAAGCAGTTTTGTATGATGGGTAAATGAGGCTGTTTTAAGAGAGAAGGCCGATCTGTGTCTGACAGCTTCTCAGGCTGTGCAGCGTGCCACAGGATCAGATGGTGAGTTATTTAGGGAAAAAAAGAAACTATTAGCTGAAGAAGAGCAAAAGCTCAGCAAAATTATCATAATTCTAATCCTATAAATGTGTTTCACGCTAAAAGAGCTTAAACGTGCTGTTAACGCTGTCCCTGGTAGGAGTTTAAGTTCAGGGTTTATTCCAGCATTTCCGTGACTGAATGATGTAAGGGGTTTCAGCTGTGTTTGAGATGTTACAGAAGCTTTTACAACTTAAATCCAGTTGCAGTTATTAAATGCAGGAAAATATCTCATTTATCTTTCAGTCCTTGCAATTATTTTTAAGTCAGTTAATTTGGAAATTCAAAACTTAAAAGAAAGATGAGTTTCAATTCAATTCAAAAGACTTTATTTGTGTTTGAGGGGTAATTTCTGAGGCAGGCAGCAGCCTTTTAATGTTACCTGACTTTATCTGGTAAGTAACATTATTATTATTAGTTTATCGACTGACCCCTGACCTCCTGTCATTTTGCAAAAATGGCCCCCAGACAAGGCAAATCAAACATTCCTGCTGTATAAGTTATTTACAAATCACCTGCGCTGCACCATAGCTACTGAATTATTTTAAACCTTTGATTTAGTCATCATAAACTGGTAATTTTAATCATATATGCCTACAAACTGTATATACCAGAGTTGCCACAGTTAATCGATCAAAAGAAAATTAACTGCCAACTACAGTGGCTTGCAAAAGTATTCAAACCCCTTGAACTTTTCCACATTTTGTCACATTATGGCCACAAACATAAATTTATTTTGTTGGAATTTTATGTGAAAGACCAACACAAAGTGCCACACAATTGTGAAGTACAAAGAAAATTATACACGATTTTGACATTTTTTTTACAAATAAAAAACTGAAAAGTGCGGTGTGCAAAAGTATTCAGCCCCCTTTTCTCTGAGTGCAACCAATTGCCTTCAGAAGTTGCCTGATGATTGCTGAATGATGGAATGTTGACCTAATGACTAAATAGAGTCCACCTGTGCGTAATCTAATCTCTGTACAAATACAGCTGCTCTGTGACGGCCTCAGAGGTTTGTTAAAAGAATATTGGGGAGCAAACAGCATCATGAAGTCCAAGGAACACACCGGACAGGTCAGGGATAAAGTTGTGGAGAAGTTTAAAGCAGGGTTAGGCTATAAAAAGATTTCCCAAGCTTTGAACATCTCACGGAGCACTGTTCAATCCATCATCCGGAAATGGAAAGAGTATGGCACAACTGCAAACCTACCAAGACACGGCCGTCCACCTAAACTTACCGGCCGAACAAGGAGAGCACTGACCAGAGATGCAGCCAAGAGGCCCATGGTGACTCTGGACGAACT
>JAJHUR010089068.1:0-30718 GCA_027495735.1 Lutjanus campechanus | reverse complement strand
AGATGGAATAACACAGGTGGTGATATGAATTTACACCGTATCAGGAAACAACGTCTGCTGGGTCACACAAGAGCTGTAACGGCTGATGTTATCATGTGACCATAACGGGAATCAGTTGAGGGTTTAAAGGTTTAATTTAAAAAGTAATTTAATCCAGTTTCAGTCAGTATTTATGGTAAATTATCTTGGAATCTTCTGTTATTTTTATTAAGTACGTCAGGCTCACTGTAAAAAAAAAACATAAAGACATTTAGTGGAAACAACTCGTCTTTTCTTATTAGGTTAACATAAATATTTTTATTCTAGTTAATTAAAACTTCCAGTATTTAATTTCAGAACATTTCAGAACTTATAAACATGAATTCTTTGTAATGATCTTAAATGTGACTCAAGAGTTTTTGGTTCAACTGAATATCTTAACCTTACTGAACATGTTTCCTCAAGTTTATTTGACCAGAAAAGTTTATTTGTTTCGAATTGTTACAAAATTACCTCAACTTGTTTTTTTCAAACTTAAAATTTTAAGGCAGTTAAAACTTTTTCTTTCTTTCTTTCTTTCTTTTTTTTTTTTCTTTACAGTGCTGAAGCTGCTTGAATGACAGTGATGGTAGCAGGGAATCTGCATTTTAGATGAAAATTAGTAATGCATGATAAATATTGGAGTCAATGAATTATTATTATTTACTATTCCAATGATGAATTTATTGTTGTTAAATATCAGCCAAACTAAAGTAACATTTGAAGAGTCAGTACTGTTTTTTTTTGTTTGTCTGTTTTGTTGTAATAGTGAAGTCATTTAGATTTGGTTCAGTCAGAATTATGAAATATTAAATCCTTCATTTTTGCTCACAACATCTGAGCCTTTGTTACCCTCAGGTTGTGCATAAACTATGTGAAATGATCAGTTATCTTATTGGTAATTATCGTGTTTTTTTCTGATTAAAAAATATGGTTCAAAATTAATAATTACTGCACATGAAAAAAAAAGAAATACTGTCAGAATTATGTTGGTTTTTTTTGGTCATTTACAAGATTCTCTGTAGAAATGTGTCTATATGCCACATCAGACAATTTAAATACATCCAGTTTTTGAATGAATTTAATTTCAAATCTGAATTATTTTAGGATATGTTATTCATATTTTCTTTTTCATCATTGCTGCATTTCAACATAGTTCCCATCTGAACTCTTGGAGACAGAAAATATTCAGTCTGAAGCACTGAATCAATCCGCAAGTTTAACTACTTAACTACTGTATATGTAAACTTGATTAATTTAATTTGTTAAATTGTTGGATTCTCCCTGTAATATTCTTCTTTTGTGTTATAAGCTGGAGTTGCATGTTTGTACTGTATGATTTTGTTTAGTTTAGCATAACAGTGTAACAGTGTTTTGTTCGGATTCTTTTTGTCTCCTTAAACATTAAAAAAACATTTTGAAACATGACAAATGAGTCTGCTGTAATGTTTAGAATAGAAGACAATCATATTGAGAGAAGAATTGTCTTTTAAAACTCTAAATACTTCTACACGTGGTATTTTTTCTTATCTCGATTACTGTTTGATGAGAACGCAGCTGTCAGACTCTTGATGAATCCAAAACAACAGAGAACATCACTGTTTTCACCGGCCGCCAATAAAGTTTACAGTTGTTTTTTTTTGTTTTGTTGAACCGGGGTGTGTCGTAAGATCCTCAAACAGGCACTTCTGGCTGTCCCGGCTTCCAGATTAAACACATCAGGAACGAGTTTCTTCTTCTCGAGCCTTGAGACTTCGGAGGAGCCTGTCCGGTCAGGCCAGTTCACTGCGTGTCCTCATTTGAAGTCACTTTTCAAAACTTAATCTGCATTTGTATGTTTATATTTGCACACAAATATACTTATGTATGTGGTCTGTATAAATGAAGTATATGTACTGATGTAGTGTTCATATATGTAAGCTTCTCAACAATATATCAGGGGTTAAAATTAATGGCATCTACTCATTTTGAGACACTTTTTACACCAGGCACAAACACACTGAGTCAGGACTGTAGCTAAAAAGCCTTTATATTAAGAAATCAAAGTTAAAAGTTATTAAAGGAGGACACCAACCGGTTTCAACCCACTTTGGGTCGTCCTCGGGGAATGATTGTATAGAGGAGTGACTCCTCTGGCTCCTCTTGGCTCGGTACAAGTGTGCCAAAAGTGAGCCCAGTGACTTCTCTTTTTCTATAATTGACCAGTTTGACTTCATGAACTCCTTGTGAGTTTATTACTTTACAACTGTGAGCACCTGGTACATTTATTCTTGTTGATTTAGAGGTTCTTGTTTGTCATTATAACATTTCCCAAGACTTTCTACATATACTCAACATTTTAAAGGAAGAAAAAATGTCCAAATTCTCTGATTTCAGCTTCTCAGATATGAATATTTTCTGGTTTCTTCCGTCCTCTGTGACAGAAAACTGAATGTCTTTGGGTTGTGGACAAAACAAGACACTTGAGGACGTCACCTTAGGCTTTAAGAAACAGGATAATTAAAATAATTGTTAGTTGCAGTTCTGCTTCTGACAGTTAAACTTTTACACACATTTCACATAACAGAACATAGTACAGACCTGATAAAATATTATATACTATATATATTATATATAAAAATATTAGTTTAAACAAGCCTGTACAACTAACGTCAGCTGAAGGACCTAAATGTTGACATACAGCTTATAATCCATAATAATACATGCATAATTTAACATAGGGCCTTCTTCAGAACGAGCACTTTAAAGGGACAGTTCAAAATGTTTCCTCTGGCTTGTAGTGTTTTTTATCTATCTAATTTGATTAAGTGTGAGCTGCTTAGTTTTTGTAGATCTCGGCCACAGAGATGTCTGCCATGTCTCGAATTTAATGGGACTAGATGGCGGTCAGCTTGCGTTGCTCACAGCAGCCAAAATTTCATTTGAAAAAAAATCATCGCCAGTGTTTGTTTCCAGAAATCATGAGCCAGGTACTCAAGACAATCCACAGACTTTGTTGTGAGCAGTTTTGTGGAGGAATTACATTTTTTTCCTAGTAGTTCCAATAGATTCTACTGTAAATAGAAAGAAGTTTCAACATAAAGCTGCCCTCTGTGGAGTATCTTGAGTCACCGGGTCAGGATTTCTGGAAAGAAACAAGGGGTATTATTTTGGTACTTTGACCATCACAAGCTGAGTGCAATTTAGTGACATTTTATTGGTCGATAGCCCAAACCTCAGCACAGGCAGGAGGCAAAAATATGTATTTTTGATTTTGGGGTGAACTATCCCTTTAACATTTTACATATAAAAATGTTTTTCCAAAGATATTTAACTCTTTCTGACTCAGGGACGGTGGGAAAAACAGTAAAATTCCCCAATCCTTTAACCAAACCACACACATTTAGGCTTTTCTTTATGATACAGTGCAACTTTACTTATGTCAAGCTTCTGTTTAAACGCTTTAAAGCTTTGTTTTGTTGTTTTGTTTGTTTGTTTGTTTTACAGTTAGAGTCCTGTGTTCCATGTGTTAAACTTTGTTACTGTTTTTTTTTTCATATAAGCTTCTTAACAATACATCAAGAGTTGAAAGTAACTTAATGCAGTGATGTATTATACTCCAACATCTTTATTTTAACATCAACTTTCTACATTTACTCCTCAACATTTTAAAGGCATCGTGGAACTTTTATTCTCACTTCTGACAGATAAAGTTAGTTGTTTGCAATTTAGGAATACATAAAAACATATTATAGACAGTGGAGGAATATAACTCAGTACATTTCCTAAAGTACTGTACTCAAGTACAGTTTTAAGGTACTTACTTGAGTTTTTCCATTTTGTGCTATTTTATACAATACATAAGCCAATAATGTACTTTTTCCTCCACTACATTTATTTAACATGAGTTACTAGTTACTTTTCAGATTATTAAAAAACATAAATGCTATATGTATATTATTGTACATTATTATTGTTATTGTTGTTGTTGCATTAATAAAAGTGAAGAAATATATTCAGATTTTTTTTTAAAGACACCTGACAAAATGCATGCTGGGAAGTCTGCTAATATGCTGATCATGTTTCTTTAGAAACTTAATGTTGCTTGAACTCTGTAGAGTACATTCATTACACTGATAATTTCAAATTAAAAGACTTCAAGTTAAAAAAAAAATTAAGTTTAAATAACTTGAATAAATAAAACTTGTATGTTTACATTAAGTTCATGAGGAAAAGATCAATTCTACAACATTTTAGACTTCTGTTCTCCACTGCAGCAGCACTGACATGTTGAACAGGTAATGATGCTTTTCAGGAGAAAGTGTAAAATGTTTGCTCGTCATTCTTAACCGGATTACATCCTAATGACTCCGTTTAATCCTAATGAGTGTGAACACTAAACAGTTAATGGATCTAAATCACCAAAAGGCCTCCAGGACAGAAAATACCAGCCCTGCGTGCGCCACCAGGAGCGTTTAGGGCAAGAGACAAAAATTTTAATTTGGGTCACACACACACACACGCACGCACGCACAAGACACACACACATACACAGGGAGAAGCTGCCGACACGCAACCCTCAAAATACCCACGCGTTCGTGCAGCGGAAGTTTTTAAGCGACCTTATCTGCAGCTTTATCTGAGCTGGAGATGTGCTGCAGAAAGACGGGTCAAAGGGGAGCGCAGGGCTGCTGCAGGACCGAGCATTAGGGATATGAAACACATGCCAGACCTGTCATGTTCAATTTACAGTCGACTCAATAGTTTACTATCCGGTGGAGCTGAGGACGTGTGTAATTTGGAGGATGATTAATCATCCGGCGCAGGATAAATCGTTTGAATTCTGAATTTCTCTTTCAAATTAATGACATGAAAACATGGAAACATTACACTCAGACCGCGCCGCGCAGGCCAGTGAGAATCAATCAAAACATTTTCCCATGTCTTCTCCACCTCCCCCACCCGCGTTTACTTTATTTCGCCAATTATTACAGCAAGAGCCGGGGCCAGTGTTGACTCTCACTGCGCCTCAGAAAGATTTTACGGCCATTCATCAGCTCGCGAGGCGCACAAATAGTCTTTAAAACTATAAACACCATCGCTGGGTCGGAGACAGGGGGACCCATTTACCCCGTGGCTGCGCTAAACGCTGAAGATAAAACAAACGATAATACTGTCTGTCTCCTGTGACCGTCTCCACACGCATTAATAGCAGGTTTAGTGCCAATAACCGTGCGGGGGGAAACACATGCGTCATTACGCACAGTGGCCTCAGCTTTACTGCTGTCCGGCGAAATGATTTCTATTTTGTTATTGTTGATCTATAAGTCAAGGGTGTAGGTTTCGTTTCAACACCAGGGGAGGGGGGACATATTAAGTAGGGGTCCTCCACCAGGAAATTTTGAGGGCCAAATACTTCATTTAATGCATTATGGTGAATTTTATGCTCAAATTTGTGCCCTTTCCGCATCATTTTACAGTTGTAGGTAATGTCATCATTTATGTAAAGAAAGCCAGGAGACAGTTAAAAACAATAGACTATAATGCAGTGAGGCTCTCAGACAAGCAGTTCTTCAAAATAAAAGTCTTTTGCTACTTTGTGGCTTACATCTGTGCTTTAAATCACTGATTATATGCTTTAATTCACACCTTATTTAGAATGCACAGAGGTGAGGGAAGTGTCTAGCTCATTGGAGCTTTAAGCTGTTGTCAAGACAGTTTAAAGTCACAATTCACCCGAAAATCAAAAAATACTTATCTTTCCTCTGACCTGAAGTGTAGTTTATCCATCTAGATTCTCTGGTGTGAGTTGCAGAGTTTTGGAGATCTGCCTTCTCTCAAATATTAACATGATGAAAATAATGTGCTGTGTGTCTCTAATACACTTACAGAGAAGTCATGTTTGCTTGTTTATACAATAATGAACCCTGATGAAAGTTAGTATTGTTAGCTAATGCAGGAAAAACAACAGCAGGAGCAGCTGCAGCTCTAAGTTACTTGACGAAGAACTGACTTTTCAAACTGAGAAAATGTAAAGGAAATCTGATTTGTTTGTGATGTTTGTCAGTTTTACTGAAGATTTGTTGGTTAAAAGTATTATCATAAGCTACTGAACATGCTTCCTCAAGTACAACTGAATTAATATCAAGTTTATTTGAGTAGAAAAGTAATTTTGTTTTGCATCATTACAGAATCACCTCATTATGTCAGTCAGCTCAAAAATTTAAGGCAGCCTGGACACTAACTTTTTTACAGTTAAAATAAGTAGTATATTTGTAGTGTGTTTTGTTTTCCACTTTCACTTTCACTTTGAGCACCACAAATAAGTGCATCTAGTTTAAATATATTCGAAAGATTTCAGACATCTTTACCATATCTCCAAAACTCTGCAACTCACACCAAAGCAAACAGATGGATAAACATCACTACAGAGTACAAATATGTATTTTTAATTTTGGGGTGAACTGTCCCTTTAAAAGCAATAAAATTGTGCCGTTTTATTGGTTATAGCTCGGGTGTGACATATGACACATCTTTAGGATGACCTGGCCTGCAGCGTGGGTGGGAGTTTGTTGTCATCTGTTATCACGTCCTGATAACACAGACAGTGGCTCCAGAATCTCTCAGACAGACAGACAGCAGAGTGTCGCTCCTGGTTTCAGGTTCCGTGTTTCAGGGACTCAAACCTGTTGTTGTCTGCTCCGTTTCCCGTCGGGACGAGGGACCGACACCCCCAAACACGTGTGCGCGCACGCACGGACAGGCTTATCAGACACATTAACCCCCGTTAATCCCCCTCCATAACCTAAATAGTGCAAGTCTGACCTCCTCGGTCGTTATTAGACACTTTTTGATGTACACACAGTTAGATAAATTATTTCTCTTGGTACTTGAAGATGTGCGTAAACATCCGTCCAAGTGCTGCGCCTGTAGAATGACCTGAAACGGCGTTTGCATTGTGGACAATAAGATTAATACTAAGAAATATTCATCTAACAAACAGGTTTACTTAATTTATGAACTTAAGGCAGACGAAGATAAGACTGCCCTTATGATTTATAATAGGTTGTGGGTGCCTTATAAATCATTAATAAACATTTTAAACTAGTTAAAACATCGACGTGAGCTCACTATTTGGCAAGGTCCAGTGACTCCTTACTGCTAGTTGAGTTACTACCATTCATAACTGGCAAAGGGAGCCTTATTCTAAAGCAGTGCATGTTGAAAATGTCAAGGTGAACAACATTTTCAAAGTCTTAATTACTATTAAAGATGAAAATGAGCATTTCTGGCTAATTCTGACATATTTTCAGTATGTATTAATATGCACTGTCCCTGTCAAATAAAGTAGGGGAGACAGGGGGCAATTGTACCACACCCAGTTCCTCCTGTCAGACACAAGCGAGAGTGAAGACACTTACTCTGCACATGCTCAGTGGGATTCACCGTCTGCCTTTGGACCAGGAGCTGGATCATCTCACCTCAGCAGTGGTTTTCAACAAAAAACTGATTTTGAAGTACTTTTTGTATGTAACTTTCTTTTTTTCTTCAGCTGCCTGAAGTTTAGCTGACTGTTGTTTTACATTTTAATTAGCCACATAGCCCAAAGTAAACACTTTGTTTGTGTGTTGACATTTTTCTGTTAGAAAATGAACATATTTCACTAAATTTAAATGTAAAAACAATTACTTTCAACTCATTTAAAAATATTAAAATCTAGTTACCACAGTTATCTGGTCTTCTGGAAAAACTAGAATAGAAATAGTTTGCTTTGAATGCACACCAAGCCCGACTTTTAAAATAATTTGAACCATGGAGCCTAGAAAAAAAATCTTATACTACAACAGTAATGATTACTTTTATTTAAGATGCAGTGGATTAATATGACTTTGTAATTTTTTTTAATGGCTTACTTTTTTTTTTAAACCTTTTTTTCAGCATTACAATTGCCCCCAACCTGGAACAACTGCCCCCACAAAGGGTAACACTGATGTTCTGCATTAAATCAATCAACTGATCCTTATTAGTGGAAAATATTTAATCTGTATTATAAAATAATGTGCATATGTTTCTTATATGTTATATGTAGATGTAGAAAAAGTTACAATAGCCCCTGGTCTCCCCTAATAATAATAATAATTAAATCATATTTTTTTTAAAATTGATATATGCTGACACTAGTTAAATGCTCATCACTTATTGACAATTATCTGATGAAGCTGACGAGTATAAATACTGATGAAGAAGACAAAAGTAAGTGAACTAAACAATGAGATCTGAGGCTCAACACTAAGAATAAATGTTGGCTCATTATTTGACAAGCAAGAGGTCACTAATGTTTTTATAAAGTCTTAACAACCTAATTAATAACTTAATGATAAAACTTTTAAACATCATTTATAAGGGTTGTATCATTGTTAAAGTGGCAGGATACACTGTAAAAAAAAAATTATGATTTGTATTAACTTCAAAAAGTTTGTGTCCAAGCTGCCTTAAAGTTTTAACTTGACTCAATTTGAAAAGACAGTTTGAGGTAATTTTGCAATGATTCAAAACAAACAAACTTTTCTAGTCAAACTTGATATTAATTCAGTTGTACTTGAAGAAAACATGAGAAAACATGCTCAATAAGCTTAAGATGTAAAGTTGAACCAACACTTCTTCAGTCACACTGATGAACATTACAAACAAGTTTAATTTTCTTTTTACACTTTCTTATGTTGAACGGTCAATTCTTCATTTCACAGCTCAGCTCACAGCAGCAGCTGCTCTCAGTGAATTTATTAAATTTAATATGTAAGGGGAAATACTAACTGACATAATGGTTCACAGTGATTTCATTATTGTATAACTGTATAAGAGACAGTTTTCATCATATGTTTTTTTCAAGCTATAAAGAAGTTGGATCTCAAGAGAGTCTTAACTCTCAGAAACAATGCATGCTGGGAAGTTTGCAGATCATGTGTCTTTGGAAACTTACATTAATGAGTTGATTGAACTCTGCACAGCACATTTACTCAACTCATCATTTAAGGTAAAAAGACTTCAGTTTAGAGGAACTCATGTTTATAAGTTCTGAAGTGTTCTGAAAAGAAATACTGTACACTTTAAGTTTAAATAATTTGAATTTTAAAAAGTTCTACATGTAAATTAACTCAATGACAACAGATTACACACAGTATGATTTTTTCCAGTGTACATAAGAAAATATTTATAACAATTTAAATTGCTTTGGAAAGAGATTAATAACCTGTGGGCAGGTGAAGATTAGGTGTATTTGCAGTGATTAAACACATAAAGATCTATAAGAAACATCAGCCCCAGCGTGTGCACCAGACATCACTTTACGTCATAAAATGGGAGTACCAGCGGCTCCATCCAGAGGGTCCCACTGGCTCCCTCCCTCCCTCCTCCTCCTCCTCCCTGCGTCACCGGGAGGAGAGGGAGGCCAAGAAAAAAGTTTGGAGACAGGGTTGACATTCAAAATGCACACTTCACTCAAGATCAGTCCGCTTCACCAAGCTGATACTTAAATCCAGTAAATATTACCAGGAAGCAGAGAGAGTTTGTTGACGTCTTTTTTGTTGCCTCCATATGTCAGATTAATACTTTTGGGAGTTCTTCTTGGCAATGTTTCCCAGCCCCAGCAGCACGTCCACTCCCTTCTCCGTAAAGGATATATTAAACTTGGAGCACAGTCATGACGTTATGGTGTCTTCCCTGGACGTCTCTTCTTCTCGTATGGACTCTTCCTCCTCCTCCTCCACCTCCTCCTCCTGCATGCTGGCCCGCCTGAAGCAGGAGCCTCTCCGGGACATGTCGTCCGCCGCCTCGCTGTTTGGAGACGACCTCCACGACTCCAGAGGCGCACAGAGAGGCAACGCGCTCAGCTTCGCCACGACCTTTTATGGGAAATCCCTCATGGAGATGGAGATAGTGAAAGATGTGAAATCGGACGCGTTTGAGGGGAAACGGAGAAAAGGTGAGTTGATGAGAGGACGAGATTTTATTTTGAAGGCCTGAGCAAAATTAGGCCCACAGGCTCAAGTTGTTTGATTTGTGCAAAACGCAACAGATGCATCAAAAACCACGGAAACAATATAAAAATCTAACACTGGATACAAGCTTTGGAGGCTGATTTTTAAAATTTAAACAAATGTAAAAGTTGAGTTGATGCTAAGCATTTTCCTCTAGGCCTGCAACACATGTTTAAAGATGTATTAAATGTAGGGAAATGTAAGAAAATCAGTGTCAAAACTAGAAAAGTTGCACTGGCTAATATAATACTGATCACATGAAGTTATTCAATCATGTGTCAAATGTGTGTGAATTAATTTCACCTCCCATTTTTAAGTTGGAACAACTTCATATTTAATTAAGTGCAACAAAATTTTAAGTTAACATAAATTTACTGTTAAAAATCATAGGTATAGTGGAATCAATTTATCTTTTCTCATTAATTTAACATAAATATACAAGTTTTATTTGTTCAAATTCCACCTAAATTTCCCTAGTCTTTATTTAGACTTTATGAACATTAGTTCTTTTAAGATGAAGTCTTTTGACTTGAAATGATGAGTTCAATGAATCAGGAGTTCAGTCAAGTCATTAAATGTAAAAGGAAATCAACTCTGTAATGTTCGGTTGGTTCAACTTAAAATCTTAAGTTTATTAAACATGTTTTCTCAACAACTGAATTAATATCAAGTATATTTGACTAGAAAGTTCATGTTTTGAACCATTACATTACCTCAACTTGTCTTTTCAAATTCAGCCAACTTAAAATTTTGAAGGCAGCACAGACACAAACTTTGATTAAGTTGAAACAAATATACTTTTTTTTTTAAACTGTGTATGATATAAACATAACTTAAGACTAACAGTTATATTTACTTACCTTTATTAAGGCAACTAGTTTTCTGATTTTTTAAAAGTAATATCAACTTGTCAGACTTGAGCGTGCATGTGTCTTTTATCCAAAACTGACACTGAATGCATCATGGGTAACCAATTAAATTGAACCACCAGCCTTGTCAGAATTTGAACAAATTAACCATAATATTGAATATTATTTATACAATTAAAAAAAAAAAAGAAAGGCAATGTTGTTGTTGTCAGTAGTAAAAATGTCTGATCTAATGAGGAATTATGAGAATAAATATCAGACCTCTTTTAAGATGTCACACACACACACACACACACACACACACACACACACACAGGCCTATAAATATTATTTTTCTTTGTGTCTGGTATAATCAGAGGAGTTCAGTCCTCCGGCCGAGCCTCTGGTGGACATTAAACCCGAGGATCCGGACCGACCGAGGCCCCGGAGACGCCGGAAGCCGCGGGTCCTCTTCTCCCAGGCGCAGGTGTACGAGCTGGAGCGCCGCTTCAAGCAGCAGAGGTACCTGTCCGCCCCGGAGAGGGACCACCTGGCCGGCGTGCTCAAACTCACCCCGACCCAGGTGAAGATCTGGTTCCAGAACCGGAGGTACAAGTGCAAGCGGCAGCGGCAGGACCAGAGCCTGGAGATGGTGTCCCTGCCGCCGCCCAGGAGGGTGTCGGTGCCCGTGCTGGTGCGGGACGGGAAGCCCTGTCTGGCGGCGGACACGGCCACCTACAACCCCTCCTACAGCATGAGTCACATCAACCATTTCACTTATAACAACTACCCAGCCTTCAGTAACTACACCAGCCCGGGCTGCAACACGAACTATGCGTGTAATTACCCCACAGCCACCGTGCAAAGTATGCAGGGAGCCAGTAACAGCGGGAACTACGTGAACTTTGGGGTGGGGGAGCTGAATAATGTCCAGAACACGTTTTCCTCCAGTAATGGGGTGTCCTCGTTACATGGCATTAGGACATGGTGAACAAAAATATCAAAATATTCGTGTTATTCTTGGATTGTTTTCTGACTGCATGCATTTTTAACTGTGCCATGACGATGCGGAGTTTGTGTAACTTCTCTAATATTTAATAATTTACTTTTTTTTTTCTTTTGGTTTAGTTTTCCGCACCAGTTTATGTCTGAATAACCTACAAGTTTTATTTATTTTCGTGAACTTAGCGCACAGACAGGAAATTTGAACGAAAATAATAAAAAATAATTGAACAAAAAAGAAAAACACTTCTTTAAATGTTATTTTAAATTTCAAATTTTTTCAACCATTTTCTGTTTTTCATTTTATTTAACACTTTTTTACATTATGCCGTCAAATGTGGGTTATTGTCAAATAAAATTTTCACAATAACCTATAAAAACAGACAGTGGGAGACTATAAAAACACAACTTACTTATTATACTTTAGGCCATGAATAATTATTAATTATACACACACTGTATTATTATTATTAATATTATTATTATTATTATTAAATATAGATGGTTAGGTTAGACTGGAACTTTGTCACCACAATGTGGAAAACTGTCAATTAAGACAAAACCACAATTAATTATCCATGATGTGTAGCCTCAGCACAATCAACATATAGTAAAAAACAAACACACAACAACAACAACAACAACAACAACAACAAAACTGTGGCAATTAGGCCTGATGAACTACAACTATTTAACTGAAATTGGTTAAAGTTTTTTAAAGTAATAACTGACTCTGGTTTGGAAAAGACAGCACTGGGAGTCTACAGGATATAATATGTAATGTTGAACTATAATTATGATAATATACTGTATAATCCTTATCTAATGGTTGAACTGGTTGTACAGGAGATCCACATGAAGGATGCCGACATCTGTAAAACCTTCACATGGTTTGTGTCTGGTTAAAATGTTCAAGTGGCTATTAGGAGGCTTCCTTCAATATGCTTAAACAAGGTTAAAAGGTTGCTCAAAGTTTACACATTTTACAACCCGCTGTCAGACACATGTACACTCCACACACATGTTTAAAGTTGTTGGGACGGAGACGGCTGAGAGCCGTGACCTTGACCTGTGCTGAAGTTTGTTCTTTCTTTTTTTTAAAATCAGGTTCTGCTGAATGTTGCTTTTAATTCAACGGAACTAGAAACATTTTGATTTTTATTAACTGTATTCTGTGTGTGCGAGTATTTTCTATATACAATTTGTCAAAAGCCATGTTGAAAGTGGACGTTTTCTCTGTAAATATGAGGACAAGCTCAAGACGTTACCTGATCCAAGATATTTATCTATTTTTGGACAGTATATTTGATTATTAAAGACTCCTTTTTTGAAACGTTGGCCAAGTCATTACTGTGTTTTATTTGAGAATTTGATGTGACAAAAGTTGAACTGGTCTCAGATAAATAACTGGCAGCAGTGGAAACTACTACATGACTGCGGCGTTGGAGAGTCTCTGTGTGGTTCCTGTGTTTACTCCATCAGCCCCCTGAGACCCCAGTCCACTTGTCCAGATACAAACCCGAACACTTGATTGACACTATCGCGGTGCTAAATGCAAGAATAGTCCAATTTGCTTGACAGAGAGCCAGAGTCCTTGTCTAAGTGTGCAGTTATATGAACAGGAGAGGAACTGGCTCTGCCCAACTGCCTCCACTTTACATGAGTAAGAGCTGCTTAGGCATCTCTCAGGTCTCTCCACACATACTGCCCTGCTGTCTTCTACCTCATTTTAAAACCACACACCCCAACAAACACACATTTGAGAAGCGCTAAGCCAGAGGACTTTATTGATAATCGATACCGACAAACATTCACATTATATTAAAACAAAATGGCAATGCAATGCCAGGCAAATTGCAGAAAGGGTAGCAAGGTCATGTAGCTCCTCTGGCCACCCTCTCCTGCGAGGTGTTGAAAAGGCAACGTCAGATAACAGCGCCACACGAACCTAAAAATATCCCCCCTCGCCCTCCACCCACACTGGAAAAGGGGAGAGGGAAACAGGTCGGAATAATCTGCTTTTCCGGGTCTTATCTGAAGAAAGGCAGGGATGCATGCTGCTCTATCTCTGCCAGTGTGATCGCTGCCACTGCTTTTCTGAGCTTTTCTGCTCCGCTGCAGACCGGAGCCAAGTGAACACGGGCAGTGATGGAGGGAAGTGTACAACACTCTTTCTTTTCTGTTTTTTTTATCGTGTTGTGCATGCTGACTGAATAAAACATAAGAAAGTGCACATATACAAGTAGAAGCACAGTTCTGATTATCCAGCAAGTGAGACACAAACTGAGTGATGCAGTTCAGCTTGAATCGTGTCAAAGTTAAAAACCATTTCAGAAATGTACTGCCAAAAAAAGAAAGCATTAAGTCATTATAATGCTGCAATAAATTATACCTTACAGTAATTATACAGTACATCGTTATAAATAAAAATGACAAAAAATGCGTATGGATCATTTGCACAGTGAATTTAAGCTCATCAGTTAGTGAGGAATACATGAAGGAGTCGCCTTCCTGTTACACAGGAATATTTGTTTTATAAGTTGTGATGTTGCTCCCAAAATATTAGGGCTGAACAATTTTGAAAAATATCTAATTGTGATTATTTTGACTGGTATTACAATAGTGACATGATTTATGATATTAGAGGGAATGATACTTTTGCATCATTATTCCTTATTTTCAATAAAATCTTTTTTATTTTCGCACAGATGGTTATTCCATTGTTGAACTATCGAGTCTTGATTTGTAAAGATGAACAGATAATTGGTTTTATGTGCTGACAACCTTCCCTCGCTTACATTTTTCAAATTCTTCTGTAAAAAGATCTGTAAGTGTGATATAATGACCGGTAAGTTATGCTCCATCATCTTTGAAATTTTGTTTTTCTTTGGATGTGCGCCAGATGCTGCAAGTGGGCTGCGGAGGAGACAAAAAACAATAACAAAAGAAACTCTGAGAATCACAAATTTTTTCAAACTGAAAGCTCATTTCGATCAATTTTTGATTTATTATTGAAACTGTCACGTTGCATCATAATTATCATTTTGATTGAAAAACATATTACAATGATTATGATGCGATTTATTAGGAGATCTGTACCAAACCAAGATGTTTTCTTCAGTCTGTAGAATATGAGGACCAGCACATCTCTGCAGCATGACGATGTTTCATCTAAAATTGTATTTTAACACGTTTCACCTTTAACAAATATTGCGTCTCCTATGTTTTGAAAATTGCAGTACAGTCCCTTTTGTGATTTTGATAAAATTTCAATTAATTGTTCAGCCCTACATAATATGCATCCTTAATATTGTGACACTACTACTGAATAATACTAATATAAACAGTATTGTATGCTACTATAATATTGTTTTAATGGCGTGCGTGACAGCAAAAGCTTGTTGACCTGACATGAAAAGTGCACTTGTTTTGCGATTATGAGATTTGACTTACATTTTCCTTGAACCTTCTGTGTGTCACAGAAACAGAAAAAAAAGTTTTAATGCTGTCAGTGTTCACAGAAACGTCTGAAGCAAACCGAGAGCCACTGTTTCAGGTGTCTGGGAAAATACTTTCTGCACTTTAGGAATCAAAATAAAAACCGTACCGGATATCTTCCACAGGAATGTAAAAAAAAAAAAGATTAATACGGGGTCGTACCTCTCCTCTCACAACTTATTTGATTAAAAGCAATGCACAGCATTACTGTCACACAAACTAACTAAAGATGAACGTCTTGACACATTTTGTTCCACCAACACGTCTTTTCCACATGAATGAACTCTTCCCTTTGTCTGATGAACCAAAACCTTTTCAATAAATTAAACACTGCTTGGATGTGTAAGCTGTGTCGGGTTATCTTCCCCTTTGTGGACGATATTTCACTCTCAGCAGAGTGAGCGGCCCACATTCCTCTGAGCAGACACTGTGTGTGTGTAATGTGACACGCAGCATTCGGAGTTGTTTAAAATCATTTGCGCTGACCGTGGAAAGCACTGCGTGTGGATAAGGGAGAGCTCCTCGAAAGGTACCTCGTCTACAAGAAGGGGAACAGTCTCTTCTTAAGGATGTAGAGGACTGTGGCGAGGAAGAGCGCGAGCGCCAGGAAGATGAGCAGTTTATCAGTGAGCTCTCGGCGGTTGTACTTGGTGATGAGTTTCCTCCCGAGCTGGATGGTCCCCGTCATGGTCTTGAATTCGTCGTTGGTCTCTTGGATTGTCCTCGAGGAGGTTGCTTCAAACGGAAGAGAAGACTATTTTTCAACACAAGTTCAACACAACTAATTACAACAGATAGTCCTGACCAAGCAATCTGATTGGTCACTGAGACATTTAGATGACAGCTCACAGAGCTCATCACTAAAAAACATATTACAGACTATGATCTCCTGTTATATTTCTTGCAGCTGTTAAAATAACATTTCTAGAATAATTAAATCAACTTTCTTTAATGAATAAAATTGATGGTGATTTAAGATTGCTGCAGACCATCCCGTTAATAACACAGGTGTGTGCCTCTGCTGTGTACAGAGCAAACAGCTTTGTGACTGCAGTGAACATGTTTTCGAGAGGTTAAACACCAACACCAAACACCAACAACAAATATGAACGGAAACAGAACATTTCATTTGGTAAAAACATGTTGTGAATTTGGGAAATGATTAAATCTATCTTCTCTTAATATATTTTGATTTTTGGAGTTTACAACCCTCTGGAATTATTGGAAATGTTTGGATCACAGAAACTCTGTTCAGCATCCTTCATCAGCTGTGCTGGTGAGTCCAACAGGTGCTACTAGCTTAAAAATTACATGTTAAGTTTATGGACCAAGTAGTTAGATCTATCTATGGAAAAAAAAATTCAGCAAATATCTTAGTTACAGCAAGACCGAGCTATTAAAGCAGTTCTGTTTTTGCATGTGTGGAATTTATTCCCTTTGGGAAATACCACGATCTCTAGAAAGCATTAAACGTTAGCACAAGTTGGCTGCTGACTCAACAGGAACTAGAAATCGTCTCTGGTCGTTACTAAAGGTCGACCTACTTGTTCGAGTAGTAAAAACTGGGTGACTGATTGTTTTCGTTATTAGTAGGGTTAGGTATTTTATTCGTTTGGATTTTTTTCATGCAAAAACATTTCATGGTTTCAGCTTCACAAACATAAAAAATTATACTTTTCCTTTTAATTACTTCAATAAATTATGTAAATTTGGACATCTGCCAATACTGATACTATACTAACATACAGAGCTCTTTTTTTCTTTATAATTATCATCATCATTATTATTATTGGTATTATGTGCATCTGGTTACATCAGGCTGAAACTGAACTTCAGTTTAATTTTGAGAAGTTCTGTGTCAGTTGATGTTGGTGGACTGTGTTTGTGTTCACATTCTGTCACAGTTTTCACCATTCGAGAAGCTTATTTAGTGTTCATGGCGACCACTGTGGGGCGCTGCAGGATTCTGGCCTCTGAAGTTCACCGATGTTGCAGATACTAGCACTGAGACAAGGCCATAATTTGCATATTTTCCCCATGATGCATTGCTGAGAGTTTAGGTTCACTACTTCATGTTCCAAAATGGAAAGGTTGCGTTTTCTTTTAATGTAAAGTTGTTACTGTCTGTGTTTGTAATCTGTTCACAAAAAAAGTGGTCTATGTTGGTAATTAGCTAAATTTAGCATGTTTTCTTTTTACATGTCTGAAATAAAAATATATCAATCAATCAAAATTTGTCATTTTTGTGCTGGTTTAGAAACCTTTTAGTTGACACAATGAGTGAAGGGTCTAGTACATTTTACCACTCTAGCTGGAGTTTGCAGAAATTAGTCAAGATCATTATCTCCTGCACATTGTAGGGGCTTGAAAGTAATGACAAGACAACTAGTCATAACATATCATGATAGTAAATGTTATAATGCAAAAGCATAACTTAAGGTAATTTGAATGATACATAGATGCAAAACGAGCAAAACTGTGTGCGGGGCGAACATAAGCGTGGGTGAAATCAGCGCAGGAATTGATCAAGAGCCAAGTGTTTATTTTGAGAGCAAACTGCCCAACAATTTGATCACGTTTTGACTATATCTTTAATTTTGTTGGTGACCAATACAGAATCACAATAATACACTCGAGGGTGAGCGTCTTGGTCCTGACTGCATCACCGTCGTAATGTTAAAGCACATTCTCTTGTGTAAGAGTGCTTTAATTAGTAATTTTGCTCACGAACAGTCTCTCTCATTGGGTTGTGTTTCCTTAACTAACCAAGTGACGTCATGGTCTCCTCGCTCTGCTGGACCTGCTGTGCCATCATCCGGCTGATGCTCATAAGATTCTCTGTGATGTCAGAAGTTGTCTGAGCCAGGCCCTCTTTGGTCATCTTCCTGAGAGAGAAACACAGAACAAGAGACATAAACAATATTAACTGTCGTTAATTGTATTCTATAAAAGTATAATAAGGATTTCAACAATGTATTTTTCTAATCACAACATGATTTAGTATGTTGTTTGCCCAGACATAAAGCTGAACCTTGTCTGTATGCCTCCCCTTTACGTGAGTGTTTCTCAGGTACAAGTGTAACACATTAGAAGCTCACCTCTGCCTCACAGCACTGTCTGCTCCATTAAGAAGTGCCTGCTTCTCCATGTTGTCTATGGACAGTTTGCTGGCCAGGTTAGCTTTCCTCCAAACCGTCTGGTTACTGCACAAACAGACACAAATAAAAAATGTCATAAAACACACATTATGCAAGTTTAAGTGAGCAATTTCACCTGCTTCTCCCATGACCAGTTAGGCGGCATTACCAACACAAATATGTAACAAAACACAACAGTTCACATCTGTAAAGTCAGGGAATGGTAGAATATTTAAATCTAAAACATTACCTCAGCATCTGTTTTCTGTGCCCTTCCACCTGACTGATCATAGCTTGCTTGTCTGACTCTTTGTCCTGCTCCAGAGCCATCTGCTCTAAATCCTGTCAAAGAATCAAAACAGCACACGTTTTCTGAGCCACCTATGATCATAAAGCCAGTGGTTGATGTACAGCCTATGATAAGGTTCTGACACATTCGCAGAGATATTCACAAACAGCGTTTCTTACCTGAATCCGCAATCTGAGATTGTGGAAACTCTTTTTCACTTCTGCATTCAGCTCTGTCAGCTTGCTCTGAGGGCCTGTGCACTCAGTAATATCCTGGTGAGACATCAACACAACAGATGAGACAGACGCATGCCTCCTATATCATTGTTAGGTTAGGTGATGTTAGTGGTAACCACATGTGGCTCTCTTTTGTGAGTCTGTAGGTGTCTGTCCGGTGGGAATAATCTGTCAACATGGGCCACCAAATGTGCTAAAAATAAATGCCTACGACGACTATTTTCACTAGATATTAATCTGTCATATATTCTTAATGATAATCAATTATCGACTGATTGTTAATCATCAATAAAATGTCAGAAAAGAGTGATACATACTAATCACATGTTCCCACAGTCCAAAGAAGCCTACAAGTTCCTTATTTTTGTCTGATAACCAGTTCAAAAACGAAAGGGACTGAATGTTAAGCAACGAGTAATGTAACTGATAACTTCAGTGTTGTCTTGGTATTGTCGTGGTCTAATATGCATTTATTGTTGTAGTTTGGGACCTCTGCTTTGTATTACATCATTTTCATACAAAATAACACTGTTAAATGAGTTGTCATGTATATATGCTGTTATTGTCTGTCTAACTGAATAAGAAATACAGTCAAAACTTGTTAAAAATTAATTTACTTGTTTGTTTGATTTTTAAAAACTGATGTTTAGCTCAGTGGCTTAAAAAAAAGAAGAAAGGAGAAGTGGAATCAGTAATATTTGGATTTTTTTTCTTCTTAAAAATGGCTTCAAGCCTTAAATCATCTATGAAAATAGACATTTCTCACAGCAGCTCACTTTTTACATTAAACACTAAGAGTAAACACAGATGATACCAATGACACTAATTAAGGTCAAACAGAGTCAGGGTGCTGCTTGTGCACGTTCAATCACTGTAAAGCTCTGCTGCACTAAAATAGAAAAGTATCTTAACTGGCATCATTGAAAACACCTGTGCGATTTCATACCAATATGTCCGACGAGAGGTCTATAACTGTCAATCAATTTTCTGTAGTTAATTTCAGCAGTGATTCCATTAAACATATATATCAGCTGGAACTGTAATATTACAAACACAAAAAAAACAAGATGTAGAAAAAAGATAACTAGTTAATGGTTAAATTCTTTATTGAAAATTGTCTTATTTAAAGCGCAGTTATCAACAAGAAATTAGTTCCTCTCTACCCGCACGAGCTAACGTTTCCTCTCTGAGCCATAATCAATGATATCAATACTGCAGTCCCGTTACTGACATTTTTGATTTACCACTTCATATAACGTGTCGGTAAGCACATTTGGGGGGTCCATTTTGACATTACAAGATACGTTAAAGCACTTTAATGCCACCGGTGGAGGCAGTTAATCTCGTGAGAGCGGCTCCGGCTCTGACTGCCTGTAAACCGGCTGACTGACCGCAGCTGCAGACAGTTAACTTACATGTAGCTTAAATGCTAACAGATAACAACACGATTCACTTCACTGACAACCTCAAACACCAACCTGTCGTAACACAACACCAAATAATCTTACCAGATAAATACTCGCACCTGGATGAGAGCTTTGATTTCCAAGTCATATTTGAGTATTTCTTGTTCGCATATTCGGACGTGGACATCCGAGGACGCCATGTTGCCAACGTAGCCGGCGCGAGCTACGGCAAGCCGGAAGTCTATTCTGACCTGCGACTACCGGCTTTGGTCATAAAACCAGTATGTTGGTTTTATGGCGTAGAATTTTGAATATAAAATTACTAATTGTACTATATATAAAAATGTACAATAAATATACACTTATCAATAAATATACAGTAAACTAAAAACAAATATTTTTAAACAAAATGAACCTAAATTATACTACTATATACTTTACTTTGTATGATCGTTTCAACTTGATGATAGCCCTTTAATTAGTATATTCGGTTAAATAATTACAATTGATCATGAAAATAACTACAATTACACTTTTTACTCAAATTTTTTTTGGCAAAAACCATGAGCTCATAAATTAGGCAAAAGAAAAAACAAAAGCTGTGGTCAAGTTGAGTTGATTATTAATTTATTAATTAAGAACTATCAGACAGATTTACAGCCATCATTAATGTCAACAGACAAAGAGACATCACATCAAACACACCAGGCATCAACCATTTAAAGGCAAAGTCATTCATATTAACAACAGCAATAAACACAATATACATAATACATAAACCAGACAAAACCAAGTCAAGGTTGCTTTAATTTAAGTAAAGCACATTCAGTGAGATCTCTCAGAGGTCCTTTGGGAATAATTTTTGTGTAAGACACCAGTGTGGGCATCACTCAATAATAATCACAGAGGGGTCTGAGTTTAAGGCGATTCAGGAGGAATGATCACTCTGATGGAGCGAGCAGCAGACATGCATTGGTTTGCAGCAGTCTCAGGTCTTCTCCTGCTGAGAGAAATAAAAAACAGACGCAGCTTTAGGGAGAACCCAGCCACTTCACAAAAGACATTATCTACAGACCTGCGGTCTCTAAAAGCTGCATTCAAGTATGTACGTAAGTCAAATTTATGTTCAATACTTTGCTCTCTCAAGAGGAAGATGTTTACCTGCATGGTCAGGAGTCCTGGAGGGGTAAGCTAAGGCCAATGATACTGCAGGTACCAGATGGTGTCAGTGGACAGAGCAGGCCCAAAAAGTGGGTTCAGCTGGGCCAGAATTGCTATCAACCAGCTGATGGACAGAAACAGAAAGGGTATTAAGATCATGCATGATAAAAAAAACTATAAACATCCTTCAAAGCAGGTCATTTCCTATTCTCTAACAAAAGGTAATTCTGAATTTAAGCCCAGGTCCAGTTGTTAAGATTAATCCACACAGCATTAAACTGCTGGGCTTTTGGAAAATTACTTCACTTGACTGCAACAGTACTTTGTCTCCATCTATCATGTAACATGACACCATATGCACACTTGCGCCTAATGTGAATATAAATAATTGATTAGAAGAATACTATATTACATAATAGTACTAATGGGGTAAAGGAGGGGAAACAACTGAGCACCAGCAACATCAATCAACCCCCATAGTCTCAGCTATACAGATAAATGCTCACTAATGGAAATGAGGTACTATATGTGTTTCATTATTGACAATGTGTCATGTTGGGCTGCAATTGAAGATCATTTTCATCAGCAACAACTGGCATATTCACACGTCTTGCTCTGTCTGACAGATCAAACCCCAAGGATATTCAGTTTCTTATCACATCAAACAAAGAAAAGTAGCATGTCAAACAAGGGAATGTTTGGCATTTTTGCTTGACAAATTGCTTAACGGGACAGTTCGCCCCAGTATCAAAAATACATATTTTACCTCTGGCCTGTAGTGCTTTTTATCCATCCAGATTGTTTTGGAGGGAGTTGCAGAGTTTTGGAGATATCAGCCATAGAGATGTCTGCCTTCTCTCAAATACAATGGGACTTACTGGCACTCTGCTTGAGGTGCTCAAAGCACTAAAAAATACATTTGAAAAATTCAACAGCAGTGTCTCTTTCCATAAATCATGACCAGGTTACTCCTTGTTTGACCTTGTTGAGAGCGGTTTCCTGTGGGAACTTCTCTCTTCACATGGTAGAATCTGCCAGAACTACTTTCTTTCTGCAGCAGAATCAAACAGAACTACTTTCTTTCTAATAGAGAGCTCACAAGCTCACAATCTAGACGAATAAATAGCAGGTAAGAGGAAAAATATGTAGTTTTGACTTGGGGCTGAATGGTCCCTTTAAATAATTAATGAATTATCGAAATGCTTCGCAATTTCCTCTTAAATGGATTAGGGCTCATAGAACTGAGTCTGACCTTCCATTATTTTGATCATGTGCAATCAGTGCACATCATCAATGGTGCACAAGGATGATATGTTTTAAAACATTTTACACACTTTTAAAGAAATCCTGTCAACATTCCCAAGATAATACTTACAACAGGTAGCAGCAAACTGCAGTTAACACCAGCATTGTGACTATCACTCTGTGGGAATATGAGAAAATATTTAAAACTGGTACACATGTAATCTCATTACAGCAGACATGCTTTTAAAGAACATCACAGGCCATTAACATCGCTTGATCTCGTGATGCGAATGACAAACAGGAGAATACGGGAAGTTGCATTAGACGCATTTTCCAGAGATGAAGTATATTTATCCTTTGAGTTTGTTATCTAAATATAAAACAAACAGACTATAGAGATTTACTGACATGAAATGTCAATAACTGCAGCATCAATAATATAAAGTTTGCTTCGACTCAAATTAGCTTCAGTTAGCTAACCATAACTTTTACTTACTAGCAAACAACATTTAAATTTCTGAAACTGTTAAAGTAACGTTGAGAAACTTATTTCAAAATCATCACTAAGTTACTTTAAACACTGTACACAGGCCTATACTTGTATGAAATGAGAGTCACGTGACAACATACAATAAAAACTTAAATTACCTAAGCTAACTAGCTTTCTAGCCGAGTGAAAGCTAAAGAGAGCTAACAAACTTACCCTCTGTTTGGTCCTTTGGGGATGAACCAGGGCACTACTCCTCCAATAATAGCCCAAAACAGGGTCATCACGGACGTGGCGATCACAAAACGTAGTTCCGCCATAGTGGTGTTTTGTTTTAAACGAAGAATATATCAGAAGAATAAACTTCAGACTTGAAAAACTTCAGTAGAGTCCAGCTGGCAGACACAACCAACAGGACGACAGAGAAAAGTCAGCACGCATCACATGACCAGTAACCAGAGAGGGAGGAACTAAAGGGTCTGTGTGGCCGTGTTTAGAGGGGAACCCTTGATATGCAAAACTCTCGCGAGATTTTGTAGGAGTTGTTGCTTCACTGTGAACGTTGTACAAACTATTTGTGTTTTATAACGTGACAGCGTTGTGGGTAAGACCCGGGCGAGTTAAGGGACAAGCTTTATCAGGGTTGAGAAAGATCGTGGGTTGAGATTAAATGATCACTCTCGCGAGATCTTCTGTGGGTCTGGGGTTCCCTTCTAAACACGATCCTACTATATTCCATTTAAACATTCATTTGTGAAACACATATCTGGTTAAAGTTTGAACTTCCTGAAAAGATGCAACAAAGATTGATTTGACCATTTTTTCCAGTAGATAATCGCACCATTTTATATATTATTACAGTTAAACTGCCTTTTAAAATATCAAAAGTATGATCATTTCTGGGGGATAAATATGAGCTGACTAAGCAAATATTTGACTTTTACAGACAGGCTCTGTAAATTATGTTGCTTAGAGACACTTCATTTGGAAATGTCTGTTATGCAGTATTTAGGACTGCAAACATATAAAAGAGACATACACATGAATTCCAGCGACGAATATTAAACAGTTTTACACCATATTCTCGCCCTGCATTGGATGTGACTCCACAGAGAAGGTGTGCAGGCAGGAGAAATTCTGACAAGACCTTTGAAGATTTGTCATCCATCATATATATATATATATATATATATATATTTTTTTTTTAAAGATTTCATACTACTGTGTGAAAGTGTGGTGTTTGGTTTTGTTAAAAACCCAAGAAAAGCCTTTAAAAAAATAAATTCATAAATGTAAATTTAGCAATAAAAACCTTATTTTGTTGTTCTCCTGAGGGATGTTTAGCAATATGTCAAACTACCTTTATTTTTGAATAACAAAAAGGGCTATTAAGACACTTGATATGTGTAGTGATATATCCCTGGCTCTTTTGTTATTGTTTTAATTGTATACTGCCCCCTCTATACTGAATCTGTATTGTGTCTTTAATTACTTGTTTCATTTCAGACTTCCTACAACTGGGAATATTCAGACTGTGGTAAAAAGTGACCCCTATTGCTCATTTTGTATAATTACAAAGTTATCAGTACAACGCATGCAACAGCTTTCACCTGTTGTAATGAAGAATGGTGCAAAACATGACGTTGATCTGATTTAATTCCTCTGGAACTTTTTTCCCCATTTAATACGTGTGTGACATTTAGATTAAACTTATCTTTATTAAAGTTGGGTTTATAGGGTGGTACTCATCTTAGTGTCAGACCATAAAAATAAGCCATTCAACCTACTGAAGACAAACCAGCAGGAGAAATTCATTCTGCCTGCAGTTTCAATCACAAGCCCCTTTCAAAACTTTTAATCTACATCAGAATAAATAATAAATTTCACAACCATGAGATGTGATCCTGATACAGATGTGGTAATCCAATCATAGCCAGAATCCAGATCAAATGTTGTTTTGGGGGTATTTCAAAAGTCCAGGGTGGAAATTAGGATAGTTTTGATGATAAAAATTAGGATTATCCAGATCTCATTGGCAGAGTGGATTCAGCATGGATTCAAGGCAGATGCAGAGACATGTAGGGCTCTTGTGGTGTATTCAGACTTTCTCTTATCATTTTATCTTTAATTTCTTGCATAGTAAAGTAACACAGATCGTGACAAAACTACCATTTCTAAGTTTAACAATGAAGGAATTTATCAATATTTTTTAATTAAGCTGCAGATCTCCAAGCTGTTGTGTAAAAATGGTTGGGTGCAAAAAAATAATTTCACATTTCTTCCTCCCAAAGTGTAACATGCTACATAATATTGCTAAATCCTCACTGCAGTGGAAGACCAGAGTAGATGACCCTGACAGCACTGCAACCCGATGGACCAGCTGAACACGCTCGTAAACATTATTTTAAGGTCTTTTGATCAATAAAAACAGTACTATGCTGACTAAACATTATTTAGTGAGTCCTTTAATTAATAATAATGCACCTTTCAACATTTCCACGTCTGTTACTGAAATGTTACTTTGACCAACAGAAGCTGTGCAGCAAATCTAGATTCTGTAATTCTGATCTTGAGGTGTGTGGATCAGAACGATCATATCTTTGAAAATCCAGGACAAAACCTGCAACATTAGTTTTATCTGGTATGGTAGATAAAGAGATTTCAAAGTTTGGATAATTCTGATCTAGGTTAAAAGTTTTGAAATACTGGTGCCAGGAGGCCAAAGTAACAGACATGAAAATGCTGTTAGGTGCATTATTTTTCATTAAAAGTCTTGCTGGTAAAAACAAAAACATTGTTTTGTCAGAACACTGTTTTCGTCAATCAAAAGACCCTCAGTAAAATAATGGCTCACGGAGCGTCTCTCACTGATCGTCCATATGATCCAGCTGGTTTCAGTGCTGCTAGCCGTTAGTCAGGTTCATCTATGGAGGCTTCCACCTCAGTGAGGAACATCGCATCCTTCAGCGATATTATGAAGCACGATGCATTTGAAAATCATGATGCATAAAACACTTCTGGAAGACAAAATGTGAAATTCTTGTTTTTGCACCCACCCATGTAAGGTTTTTTTTTTCAGTGAAAGTATTGATTTATTGTTTAATTTAGAATGGATGTTGTTTTGACATGATTATTACTACATTAATATGCAAGAAATTAATATAAGAATGTTTAAATGGATCCCAGGAGCCCCTACATGTCTCTACATCCACCTGAAACCTACACTGAATCCACCCCTTCAGGAGCAGTCTTTGTCCTGACTTTTAACATCAAAACTGTCATAATTTACAGTTCAGAGTTTTGAAATACTTAACATAGCACTTGATCTGGATTCTAGGTAGGATTGGATAACCAAATCCGTATCCCAGTTTTGTAGGATCAGCATCACATATCCTGGTTTTGAACCACCCACATTTCAGATTTAATCCTATCCTGATAATTCGGATGTAGATTATATCTTCCCAGGTTAGTTTGACATCTTTCTGTCCTAATCTTTAAGGATCAAAATGAGGAATCAAAGCTACTCCCGACACATCTGTATGTACATGTACCGTGCACACTACACAGGAGAATGAATTTTATCAGTATCAGTAAAATTGGTTTCACTGGAGGTCAAACATCTGCAAGGAAAAATTCAGAAATAAACGTATCAGTTTACCAGACCTTCAGCTTCTAACCTTTTACTTTACCGTATAAAAAGAGTGCACAGCAGTGTTGTGTGGGCTTGTGGCTCCATTTAGACACATCAAAATGTCCCAGTTTCCTTCAATGGCATGTAATTTACAATAAACAGTCTGTGATTTAAGACTACTTAAAATAATGTATGCATGTTGCATGAAATAAAGATTCATTGACCAACAAATAAATTTAATAAGATGCAAAGAAAAAAATAATCACACCCCCACAACTAAAACATGACAGACAAAGCGTGGTCCATTTATACAGTTTATTGATAGCAAAAGATCATTTTCACTCCTGCATCTTCTCAATGGTCTCCTCCTTGTATTTGCCCTTCTCCTTTCCATCGGCGCGAGACTTGGCCTTGCGCTCCAGGATCTTCTTGCGGTCCTTGTCCAGCTTTAGCCTGGTGATGACCACCTGCATCATCAACAGAACATGTGGGGTATCAATCTCCATGTTACAGTCACGGTTAAAAAAAAAGGAAAAACAACTGACAACTACTGAACATAAACATGCGGGGCATCGTCCCCACTACAGCCAGTACAAAAAGACAACTGACCCACCAGATCCCCACCAGAATCAGTATAACATGGGGGACATACACTCCTCCGCAGTCAGTAAAAAAGTGACCACTGAATATAAACATGACTTACAGACCATTGATGTTCTCCAGCTACTTGAATTTGATCCCAAGAGGGACAAACTGGAAAACTAGCAGGTTCGCTGTGGTGGGTTGAACAATAAGATTGTCACAGATAATAGCCCACCTCCACCTTTTTTCAGAGCAGGTTGTCATAAAAGGAAAAGCACAGGTCTCCAGTCTGTTCAAGTGTTCCACTAAGTCATGACAGAAAGCCCACACGCAGGATACAATGACTCAAACTGAAGCAGCTACATGGAATTCAGCTTTTCATTTACATCCGTTTTTCCTGTTGTGACATGTTAAAATGTCTACCATGAAGACCTAAAATTAAAAACTTCTGTACTGTATATTGAGATTTTTGGCCAGTTGTGTGACTCAGTTCCATGATTATGGGGCTGCATATTAAAATGTAGTTTTTGTTTTTTTTTTAGGCTTTTTGCCTTTATTCGTTTGAACAAGTGAAGACTGACAATCCATTAACAAGGATACATGAGCTGTTTACCTTCATTTTCATACAACTTTTCAGACGGAGGAAACTTTTGTGATGCTTAAGGCTGGTAGAACTGTGTTTTAATTTGTTTCCTGTCCATGATGTTGTATACCATCTTGTTATCTTGAACCTGCTTCGACATTTCTCTTGTATGTTTAATAGGTCTAATTTTGGTGAGAACTACATTATTTCACAAAAACAATATTTTTAGAAACCCATTTAATGCATTATCTCTCCAATCAGGTGAAATAAATATACTTTCTGTGCATCTCTGCCCCATGCAGGGGTAGACGAGATGTCATGAACGAGTTTCCTAGAATGAGAGAAACATGGTGGTGGCTAAACAGAAGTGGTCAGTAGTGGATACAACTTTTCTGTCAGAAACCTTAAAAGATTTAAAGATGCTAATATTGGTTTGAGAATATGATGTGGGTTCATCTGGAATATTAACACATGGATCCACTTCTGTTTAATAGCATTTGGCACACCTCAAACACCTCCTCCGTTATATATCTGGCAGATTAGACGCTTCACAGCAGGCAGAACCAGTTTGTCAAAGAGGTTATATTCTGATTAATGCTTTTGGACATATAAACACATGTTTAATTGAATCGCGTCATTTTCCATGTAAAGTTAAGTTGGAATTTATAATCAGAAGGACTTCAATCGGACTGAAGTAATACTGTCCTATGTAAACATCGCTATTGTTTGGGAGCTCTTATATTCAAAGTGTTCCTCAAAAAAAATTAAGTGCATATTCATTGTTACAAGCCCACTGAAAATACAAGATTATGAACAAGAGGGCTCAAGTCTGGATTATTTTTATGCACCTGATGTGAAATCTAAGTCAGATCATTTCACGGTTTCTGAGAGTTTTAGAGCCACAAAAACTGCCTCACATATAACGTACGAATATGTTGGAAAAAATGTCAGGACTTCTCAAAAGCTGGTCCAATACATCAACAACCTTAACTACAGCCTCAAACATCACCAAAATGCTCATTCAACATCTCTGACAAATTCACAAAGAACTGAAACATACTTGGGTGCATTTTGCCTGGTCTAGACTAATTATACACAATTAAAATATTATCAAAATGGAGCCAAGTGCAATATCCAACTTGCAGAAGCTACAATATTGATATAGGAAAAGGTTGTCAAAAGAGCTTTATAATGAAGTACTGTAGTGATGCCCTGGCCTACAAATCTTGCTCTCCAGATGTAAGAAAACATTTGGTACAGATTATGATTTAAAATGTCAGTGAAAATGAAAATTGGGATGAAGGAATCTAACTGTAAAACATGTAGCAATATTTGTCAAAACAAACAATATCATCCATGTTGTGCAGCCCTAGTATACAGTGAAATAAAACAATATGAATTCAATTTTGAACAGGACAACCCTGTTAAGTGCTGCTCTGCTTCTCCCACCTTGATTAGAGTGATTGCAAAGTCAGCCACTCAACTTCTAAGCCAAGTTTTACTCCAGGGGTAAAATAAAAAGGAGCAATGGCGTAGTTCTATTCACAGAGCAATGGTGTTTTTGACTTCAAACTGCACAACAGTTCAAGTGACAACCTTGTTTTCACATCTATGAGATGCCTAAAAGCACAAAAACATCTTTGACAGGTCCATACTCAGCTCAACATAGGTTTTAATCCACTGACTTTCCGAAAGTGATCTACAATGTTGAATCATTCACTTTTACACCGTTTCATCAAAGCAAGCACACCACTTTGAAGATTAAGACAATTGTGTCTCACCTTGCTGGGGTGAATGCCGACATGGACTGTGGTTCCGTTGGCCTTCTCTCTCTGCACACGCTCGATGTAGATGACATACTTCTTCCTGTAGACCTGCACCACTTTGCCAATCTGCTGGCCTTTGTAGTGTCCACGGACAACCTGTTTGCAAACACCAGAAGCAAGTTAAGCAGATGCAGCGTCCCCTTCTTATGCCAATCATGACAGCCTTCAGCAATCCAGACTACAATACCTGAACTTCGTCATCTTTGCGGATGGGCATGGACCTCACGTTGTACTTCTGGCGGAGCTCCTTGGACAGGGGGGAAGACATGATCTTCCTCCTGATGTGTGAGGGGGCATTGAAGTGCCTCTTGCGGTTCTTGCGGCGGGAGGATGTTACAAATGGGTTCAGCTTCATGATGCTGTAAGCAAACAAGATAAGAAGATAGTTCATAAGTTAACATCAACCACGTTTTTGTGTTAGAAAAAACAGCAGTTAGTTGACATTACTCTCTTAACTGCTACAACGTGATTTCTGCAAGCACGAAAGAAATCTAGAAGAAGCTAGACAAGTTAGCATAAGAATGCTAACATACTCTCGAAACATAAGCATCAAGTTGAAGAGCTTTACATTTCAATTCGTCTGTCCACCACCTCCCCTAAAACACAAACTAACGTCACATTGCAGCTACTTGAAACACTTGAGTTTACAGCATTAAAACAGTAGCTAGCTGCCTATGGCAGGTCTTCAAAGTTGTATGCTAAGCTAGCAAAAAAGACGCTACTACGTTAGCATAATATAACATACAGACTGCA
>JAJHUR010089063.1:0-16054 GCA_027495735.1 Lutjanus campechanus | reverse complement strand
GATGTCAGTTAGATTTGGTTCTGTCAGAGCTGTGGAATATTAATATGTCGTCGTCTTTGCTCACTGCATCTGAGCCTGTCTTACCCTCTGGTGTACATAAACTACAGGTTATACAAACTTCTTCTTATCTTGTAGATATCAGCCCTGAGAAGCAAGTAATTAACAGTTATCAGTATCGTCTAAAAAAAGACTTGATAAGGACATTTTTTGCGGAGTTAAATCTAAGAAAAAAGTATCATATGAGTGCTGAGAGATTTCCCAACTACCTCTTATTGTTTTGAATCAACTAACATATACTCAGCCATTGGTTGTTATAAGTAAATAAACTGACAAGAACATGCAGGTAATGTTTGATATCCTGCTTTTAAAGATTTATGATCATTTCTGCATTTTTTTTTTCTTTCTCTTGCATTTTCAGCACCTTACAATGTGCAGCCCTGGTGATAGTTGACTCACATGGTCCATGAGCTCCCGCACCATGCCGTTCCACTGGCCCGTGCTCTCGTCCAGCGCGCCGTACTTCCCGTCTTCCACCAATCGCACCTCATAGCGGAAGCCCAGGATGCCGGAGAGCTCCCTCAGCAGGTCGATGCAGTAGCCCTCGAAGCGGTCGTTGCCATACAGAGGTTTGTCCGACTTCTTAAACATCACATAGGGCTCCTCCTGTACGGGGAAAACAAACTGGTGTAGAGGCACGTCTGAGAGTTTTTGTATGAGATATTGAGCTTTTTTTTTTGTTTTTTTTGTTTGTCTGTGTGTATTTGTTGACTGTGTGCGTGTTTTCATTTGTTCTGTGGCTACCAGAATGGTGGATACACGCAGGGATTTGTTAGCCAGAGAGTCTGTGATGTTGGATGTCTTGCTTTTGTGAGTTTCTGTCATATTCAGACCGCTGGGAGGATCCCATGTTCCAATCTGTTGAAACAATTCAGTGTCAAGTTTATATCACCTTGTCGTGACTACTGATGGGAAAAATAATGATTTGAAGCATCCAGACCAACACGTTCATTTTTTTTCTTTAGAGGGATAGTTTGGATTTTTTGGAGTGGGTTTGTATGAGGTACTTATGGATAGTCAGTGTATTACTGACAGCAGATGGTGGTTGGCTTGCCCCCAGTTTGGGGAAGCAAAAGGAGTCCAGGTATAGGCAGCTCAAAAGTGCTCAAAAGTAACTGCCACCATGAGAAGCAGCACAAATCGCACCAATCTTCAAATAATTGTTGGATAGTGCCCAGTAAATACTGAATAGTTTTCAATTTTTATGTTACTGAATAATGAATAATTTGCCCGTCTGATGAATATTAGTTTATGCCATAGATTTACACACGTTCACACCAGTTTTCTTTCACGCATTTATTTTTGCCTTGCCCCTAAAAAGCAAATTAAAGCGGCAGATTTTACACATGCTGCACGTTTTATACATGCTGCACGTTGCCAGAGATTGTCAGAGGTTGTGATAATGAAAAGGTAAAAAGGGCGTGAATTAAGAGATGATAAACAGGAGTCTCCTGGGAAGATCAGGAGGGTTGGCAAGTATGGGTCAGCAGCAAAACATATTTTAACAAATTTTTAAAAATCAATATCAGTTTGAATGTACACGATATTTCGAATAGTTTCACTGCTTTACTTTCCAATTTAAATCAGTTAAGAATTTTTTTAAAATCTGAGTTAGTACCTTCAAACAACTAGGAAATAAAACATGCTGCTACACTAAAATAAAAAGCAAAAAATGCCGTCATTTTTGAAAATACTAATACTAATCAATTTTAATTCCACTGGAAACTAGTCGAAATAGTCCAACTGTGAGTTTTCATTAGCTTAGTCCAGAGGTTTTCAAACAGCGGTTTCCTGTCAGAAAAGGGTATCTGACAGCAAGATAAAGCAGTGAAAATATTCTAAATATAGCCTACAAGCTAACAAAGATTTTTTTTTTAAATTTAAGTAGTTAAAATATGTTTTGCTGCCTCCTACATCAGTGCTGTCACTGCTTCTCCAAACTGCAAGCGTGCTGATGATCATCTACCGTAGCTAATGCACTGACTTTCGATAAGTAACTCATACAATCCCACTTCAAATAACCCAAACTATCCCTTTAAGACTTAGATGCCACACAGCATCAACTACACTCGGCGACACACCTTCTCCAGCCCCTCCTCCTTCAGACTGATGACGTCCAGGTCGAAATCTGTCCTGAGTCCGTTGGTCTTATTGAAGAGAACACGTCCCGTCAAACCGTCCCAGTGAGCCTACAGACAGAATCATAAAGCGTAATAAACTTAAAACCTTCAGCGCAGTCATTCCATTAACCTCAAGGTATCGTCTTTCTCGACAATATCAATCCAACCCGTTAACCGTAAAACTTTTTCCGTCCCAATTATGAATTCTGTCTGGCTCTCCCCTCACTGTCTATCTCAACAACATAACAAGAAACAATAAAGCAGCGAGGATAGAAGCAGGTTTGACAGGTAAGAGTTCATTATGCATGTGGTTCATTGTGCTTGAAGTTTCACTTCAAAGCCATTGGAGGAACAGACGGGCATGGAGAGCGATAGCAGACACAGGAGGGGGAGGAAGCGCCAGCTACTACAATGGCTCATTCCGAAAATTACCTGCAATGATACCATCCACAGAATGAAAGAGCTTTGTAGAACAAAGCAAATGGCTGACCCTGACCAGAGTTAAGGAGACACACAGACGCTTTGATATAGACACGGGTGGAGATATGCACTGAGAAAAAGTGAGAGAAAGAGAATGAAGCATCACATAAAAACACGTCGTTACTGTGGACAATGCAGTGATTATTTAGAGTACATTATCTTGATTATAGAGAGTGTTGAGATTAGGCAGCAAACTTGTTAAGGATGTTTATACGGGATTTATCATGATGATACCAAGGAGAAAAGTCTGCACGCTGTGTGGCTCAGAATAAATGTTTTAATTTTCTTTTAGGAAATTCTCTTTAAAAAGGAATGTTTTGGTGTATAAGAGCCTCCTCAGGCAAATGGCAAAGACTTTAAAAAATTCAAGATGAATGTGACCACACCTGAAAACACAAGGTGGTCGAAAATGTCCAAACTGTAGTTAGGAACAAAAGGAGAAATCTTTAATATTTTTACAGTAATAAATCATAAAATGATCATGATATGTCAACAAAGATTAAGGAAACATGCTAAGTTGAAATACTCGTTTCTCCAAAAAGTAGCGACAACAACACTGTAGCTGCAGCGCCCTCCATTGAAATTTCAATTCTGGCCTGTAACTTTATTAGAATATAATGTGTACTGTGTGTTGTTATTGTTTGCCCGTTTCACATTTATTGGAGTTCAAATTGATGCAGAATGTTCACCAAATGAGTGTCTGTTTGTGATTTGTAAGAAATCATTAATAATCTTTTAGAAGTAGTAGGTGTTTATAACGCTTAAATTGAGCAAGACAGCCACTGAACTCAAACTCCACACTGTGTGTTTTCGGAGCAGTGGGCTTCTGTTTTCAGGATAAAGGACTCAACTTTACATTGACAGACAACTGACAGTTACAGACATCTGATCAACTTACAGTGTAGGACCTGTCGCTGCTTTTTATTGTAAAATTATAACGCTGTGCTCATGTTGGGATCCTGTAGCCTTGCTCTTGCAGCCTGAATAAGTTTCCTTGAGTCTGAGGAGGAGGAGCTGGGGGGGAAGCAACTCACTCAACCATAGACTGTATAATAAATAGGATTTAAATCTATTTAATGTACCGTCTATGGCTCCAACTTGCTATTTAGACTGCAGTACTTATTTCTGATGCACAATTGTTACATAACAGTCCTTTAAGTTGACTGAATTTGAAAAGACAAGTTGAGGTCATTTTGTAATTATTCAAAGCAAATAAACGTTTCAAGTCAAATAAACTTGATACTTGAGCAAACATATTCAATAAGATGAAGATATTAAGTTGAACCAACAACTCTTCAGTCACAATGACAAACTTTACAGACAAATTTGATTTCCTTTTACATTTTGTCAGTTTGAAAAGTAATTTCTCCATTTTACATAAAGAACTTACAGCTGCAGCTGCTCCTCGTCGAGCTACTTTGTTCCTGGAAGACAATATGTGAAACTGCTCCCAGTGAATTTATTACATCTTAAGGGTCAGGAGGAAGGGACTAAATTCAATACCAACCTTCATTATCGTTTGCAATTTTCATTAAAGTGAAAAGAAACGACTGTGACTTATCTCTAAATGTATTAGACACACAGCAAGTTTTCATCATGAATGTTTTCTTCAAACTATAAAAAAGAGGAGGAGAGTTTTAACTCTCAGGAAATGCATACAGGGAAGTCTGCTAATATGTTTTAGAAACTTAATTTAATGAGTTGATTGAACTCTGTGCAGTACATTCATTCAACTCATTATTTCAAGTCAAAAGACTTCAGATTAGAAGAACTCGTGTTCTGGAGTTTTCTCAAAATATTATACTAGAAAGTTTATATTTAATTAACTTAAATAAAACGTACATATTTACGTTAGATTAATGAGGAAAAAAAAACGGTTGATTCCACTAAATTTAGGTGTGATTGTTTTATACAGTGTAGCCTGAAGGTTAATTGTGAAATTCCAATCTTCAATCAGGTCTCTGTACAGCATCAGACAGGTCCATAAGTAAGAGAAAGATTTATATCAGACCACATCAATGACTGACCTGTTTCAACAAATTACAGGAGGGGAGGGACATCTAGATCAAACCACAGTTAGTGGGATGGTTCAGTCAAACTATTGGTATTTTTAGCTTGTCAATCCAAATCCTCTTAAGCCACATAATCACTGATGTTGACTGCATGCATGAACAAACGTGCCTTTTTAGAGGCTTTTTGGAGTTTTCTTTGCCGTTTGCCTGAGGATGATTTTGTTGGTTGAAACGTTGCCTTTAAAGACGGTGTGCTGAAAAAGAATCAAAATATTTATTTGGAGCTGACTTTTCTCCTTTGTACCCTCCAGTGATATTTTTTTGTTTGTTTTACACCTGAATATTTTTGT
This sequence comes from Lutjanus campechanus, assembly GCA_027495735.1. Classification (NCBI taxonomy): domain Eukaryota; kingdom Metazoa; phylum Chordata; class Actinopteri; order Lutjaniformes; family Lutjanidae; genus Lutjanus; species Lutjanus campechanus. Next base: position 11,035 of record JAJHUR010089063.1, on the reverse strand, counting down.
CTGGATGTGCGCACACTTGGTCTCTTCTTTTATCACAATGATCACCAGACAAAGAGTTTAAATGCAAACTAATTTCTCACTATTATTCAGAAGATGTCAATAGTCTGAATTTGATACAGGTCATGTAAACAGCATGTTGCAGCTAGATATCGTGAATTAGTCCTCATTCTGAATGTAGCACATTCTGATTAATGTGGGGTAAACTGGTATTATTCTGGCTTTAGGAGCATTCTTTGGACATGTAAACAACAAATTCAGAACATGCATCTCAGTTGGAGTTTTTATTGCAGTTTGTGACTCACAGCTTCTTGCCTGTCAACAGTCTGCTCTATGCAGTAAACAAACCAACTAGACAACAGTTTGTAAGGCTGGGATTGAGATGCATGCACAAAAGAAAAGGCCACATTTCTGGCTGGAAGGTGAAACACACCCACTTTTAAATATTATGCAGCTCTTGGATATCAACAGGTTTTTGGATGTGAACAAATATCACAACATCTGCCTTTTCGAGAGGGTGATTACATGAATGAAGAGGGAGGCTGTGTTTGCACGGCAGTTCACCACTGATGGAAAACGCTGAAGAAATCCTATTTTGATGCAAAGAAGCCAGAATATTATGTGCACGTAAACGTAATCATTGACACAAAATATAAGGTCACACAAAGTGCTGCGGTGATTTACAAAGGAAATGCTTGCAAACAAGTGATTGCAAAAGCTGCAACGATTAGTCGAGTAATTGACAAGTCGATCGAAAGAAAATTAGCTGCAAACTAATTTGATAATCGATTAATCGTTTCAGTCACTTCTCAAGCAAAAATGCCAAACATGTCCTTGTTTTGGACCGTTTGTTGGACAAAAGAAGCAGTCTGAAGACGTCACTTTGGGTTCTGGGAAATTGGGATGAACATTTTTCACAGTTTTTTGACCTTTTACAGACTAAATGATGAATCAAGTAATGTTGAAAGTAATCTGCAGGTTAATCGATAATGAAAATAAAGACTAATCAATATAACATGAACAAACTCCAGTGTTCAGCAGATTCCATGTGTCAGGGTTCACACTGATAGCACTGATAACCTTGTACCTCTTTGATGAGGCTGATGAAACGCCCCCCGAAGCGCCACGGCTTGTGTCGATTGCACTGCAGAGAGCTGACGGTGATCTGCTGAGATTGCTGCACCGCCACCGCCACCACGTGCACGGCGTCGTACATCAGCGCCGCATCCGTCTGCAAAACAGGAGGGTAATATCATTAGACATTTTTATAACACCTGCCAATACATCTGTCCACATGACCTTTTAATCGCCCCATTTGTTCACCTGCGGAGGAACATAAGAAACTGTGTGAAGTCTCGGGTGACTTGCTTTTACTCTTTAGTCAGGACAAGAGAACATAAATTAGGAGTAATGCCAGCAGTAAATGCCCCGCACAAATGGCACAGTGTCTCAGCCTGTTAGTAAAAATACCCGACCACTGTCTGAGGCAATGAGAAAGCTCCGCCAGGGAGAGTCTCTCAGTGGAAGGCCGGCCTGTCACCGTGAAGACTAATGGCTCCTGATGGGTGTGCCTGTTCTCCAGAAAAAGGGAACGCAAAACAGGCGCCAGTGCAGACGGGACATCTCTGACTGGCAGACGTGGTGTAACATGCTAACGACACTGCACAAAGCAGAGCTCATATTGCACTGAAAAGCATCGATGATAGCCATCCATATGGTACGGTGCTGCCTCTAACAGACCCATTTTTTAGCTTTTTATAGTCACACAGTACGACCTCAACTAGAGGGGTCTACTCAGTAGAGTGCAGATCCTCGCCAGGCAACAGATGGTGAAGCACCTACTGCAATTCAACCATAACTGCCAGATGCAACCAGCGGAGATTTGCAAAGTTCTGCCAACATTAACATGGCCCCTGCATACACTGTCCTGAGCTGAAACAACGTTTCAAGCTGAGGCAGTTGTTGATGACTTGCGACCCCTAGTGGCTGGTTAAGAAGAGTGAGAAGTCAGCTGTTAACGCTTGTATAAAACAGGGCAGTCAAAAAAACAGAATTACTGCCTCACAGTTGTTGGTCTCCACCAACTAGTCAAGTTAGTTTACATCCATGTCGGTCCAGACTCATAATGTTTGTAGTGAAGACTTTGAAGGAATTTAATATGGAACTCACCACTGTATTGACCCGCAAATTTTTTGGTAAAATTGAAGTTGATGTTTGATTCCAGTGACTAATTTCCAGTAAGAAACATGCTGTCTCTGTATTTTTTCTACAGAGGAGCTGAACATTATGATGTCACAGTGAAGCTGAACTTTGACCTTTCGGATATAAAATGTCATCACCTCATCATTTGATCCTATCTGAGATTTGTGTGTAATCTAAATAGCATATGAACTCTAGAGTTATGGTCAACAATGTGTTTAGCGAGGTCACCATGACCTTGATCTTAAAACCACAAAACCACCAGGAGTCAATCTTTATATATATGAGGCTGAATGATATTAAGACGCTATATTGATGTCTAGCAGCTTGGAGTCTTCAGCGCATAGAAAACAAAATCTGGATGCATTCTGGGACATGTAGTATATGGACACTGTATTTCTGTAACGCAGCATGGAATTTTATTGTTTGATGCCTTGAGTGTTTTAAGGTAACACACCCTAAAGTGTACCCTAAAAAATATTTCTTTAAAATCTCTTTTATTATGTTGTCTTGGTCTATTATATGACCAAAAAAAATTACAAAAAATGTTTAACCAACAGGCATAATATGATGCATACCATAAAGCAGTGATTCAAACTGTTTTTTTCAGTGAAATAAAGCTTAGTATGATAGCACTAGAACACTTTATTTCTCTGACATATATCATATTCATTTTGCTTCATTTGTGCCCTGGTCATCCACACAGGGGGGCCCACCCCCTAGTTTGGGTACCACTGCCATAGAGTGATGTAACCCCAGTAATAAGTCATCAAAGGCAGCAAACGCTTGAGCTGAAATGTCTCAGTCTGACATGCTGAGATTTATCTTCACCGCTCTGCCTGGCACACATGAACTCCTTTCACGCCGTCTGTCCTTACAGTTTGAGACACTCCACATTTACTCAGGTCAACACATTAGAGCTCAGCCCAGATCCTCTTTTCCATGGTCCCTCACAGGCTGAAATACACTGTGGTGATCTTATTTGACAAGTCCTGGGTGACCGACCTGTGAGCGAGTATGAAAAATGACTTTGAGACCGCAAAGTATCTGCAGCTATATAGGGTCTTAGTGAATGTGCGGGGCTGTCAGACAGAATGAGGGGGTCTTCAGTGCAGCTAGGCGCACAGCTGGAGACCACTGAGCTGCTGTTTCAGCTCATATCAGCTCCCTATGTTGCCTCTATAGGTGCACTGGAGCATCCACGCCATCCATGTGGGAGGAAAATAAATGCATGAAGGGCCTGGGAGGGGCAGAAATTATGCTACATGCACAATTTATACAACCCTTATTTATGGTGGCAGGTCAATTACAGAAATAAATCTGACTTCCAACAGCAAGAAAAGAGAAAAGTCAAGATAGAGAGGAGGAGAGGGAATGGGCAGATTGTCAGTTTTTAGCTTGTCCCCCAGTTCTCCTGTGCTTTTGGAGTTGGTGACTGCTGATGTCAAAGGCAGCAGCAGATCAGAGGATGGGAAACCCATCTCTGCACTCTTTCATCCCCACTGCTTCCCCGAGAAAGGGAACAGCGAGTGCCATATCTGCTCTCCCAGTGCTGGCCGTGTATATGTGTGTGTGCGTGTGTGCGCTAGTGTCGTGGTGTTCATGGCAAATGCTGATTAGGAAAAGAGTCTGCCATTCTGCTAATCTAATTTCTTGAACAGTGGGGAGGAGTTCTATACACAGTCAATATCCAAACACTATTTTCTCCACTGGAGGAAAAGTTCATCATGTCCTATCATCCAATTAATGCGTTACCAACTTGGCTGCAGATCCCCGGGAGGAAGGAGGGGACATGTCAACACAACTTCTAAAAAATGATGAAGTTGTTCCATTCAATGAACAATTTCTGAATAAATTATGTAATTGTAAATAAATATATATATATATAGATAATAGAGGCCTCCTTTCAAAATAATTCACACATAAACACTTCCTGCTCAGTGGTACGTCACTTTCGTCTGGTGAAAAAAAGCGCAGTAGTGCTGGGCCAGTCAGTACCTGTTCATCTGTAGAAAACAGGTTAGTTAATGATGTTACTAAGTAAATGACAGGCACGCTGATCATGCCTGTAGATTGAATGGAATCAGAAACAAGTCTAAGTGATGGTTTTTACAGTGAAAAATACGGCCCAACCATAAAAGTTTGAGTAACAGTTTTACCACTTGAATTATTTTAACGTTTTAATATTAATAATTCCTCAAAAAAGTGAACAGCTAGTGCCATATATGCCCTCCCAGTGCAGGCAGTGTGTGTGCATGTGGGTGTGTGTGTGTGCTATTGTTGTGGTGTTCATGACAAATGCTGATTATGAAAAGAGTCTATCATTCTTCTAATCCAATTTCTTGAACAGTGGGAAGGAGTTCTACACACAATCAATATCCAAACACTATTTTCTCCACTGAAGGGAAAGTTCATCACATCCTATCATCCAATTATTGTGTTATGATCTCGGGCGCAGATAATAGGGAGGATGGAGGAGAGACGTCAAACCCAACTTCTAAAATAGATCCCCTTCAATAAATTATCTCTAAATAAATTATGTAGTTGAAAATACATATTTAATTGTGGCCGACTCTACTTTTGAAACAAGAACTGCCTGCTCAGAGGTAGGGCACTTCTGTCTGGTGAAAACAAGCGCTGTAGTGCTGGGCCAGTCAGTCTGTTTACTGTATGTCAGTGGCAAACACTTCATCACAGGTCAGTCGATTGTGGAGTTTTTGCTGTGAAAAAACATGTTCCTACCATAAAACAGCTGTTTTTTAAATGGAGTTTGATTTAACATCCTACCCACTTGAAAGAACACAGGAGCAGAGAGTATTTTAATTTAACTGATAATGCACATAAATTGAGTTAAGCTAATAATGAACCTTAAAACAGCATAAAGAAACGTGGGGATAAAATCGACCTGAACAAACTATACACAAAGACGTGCAGTTGGATTGAATTCAGCCTTATTTGATTTGTTTTGCAGATGTGTTTTCAGAAAACAGCTCAATCTGATTTTAGAAAAGTTCTAATAATCACATTCAGTTTCATTCCACTTCAAAACTACATGATGCATTCTGAATTTATTTATTCATAACACATTCACTTTGGAGATGATTATAGTTTGACTGCGACGTGGTGGAATTCATGCAATTCAAATAAAATCTGCCTTCTACCAATCTTTTTTTTTTTTTACATTTTAGTTTTGCTTTCGACCTTTTAACTTTCCTCCAACAACCTTGGGTTCTTCTCTTCCAAAATCAATCAATACCACATCCCTGTTCTTCTATTTACAAACTCTTTATTCATCTGGGTCAAATGCCGTGCATGCTGTACGCACAGCACTTTTCAATATATCATTATACATATTAATATTCTGTGAAAAACACTTCTGGGGAAAAAACAAACTGACAACTTGCCTGCTAAAAACCTCTGATAATACATTCACCCAAGAGTCTGGTTCTGCTCAAAGTTTCTGCCTGTTAAAAGTTCTTCCTCGCCACTGTTGCTTTAGTGCTTACTCTTGGAGCGAACTGTTGGTTAAATAATATTATAAAGAGCGTGATCGAGACCTGCTCTCTATTAAATGTGCACTGGGATAATCTCTGTTACAACGTAGGAAGTGAAGCTAAAGCTGACATGTTTTGTACTTGTATTTGGCTCAAAAGTTCATATAATAAGTAGAAACTGTAATCCTCACTGTACAGCCAATAAAACTGGCTTGAAATGAAAACAGAAACAATTTGAAAGTTCTGCTTTTCATACTGAATTATGTCGGAGTATAAAATCCAGCTGAGATATTGTAACACAGCCTGTCCAGGGTGAACGCTGCCTCCCACCCAACGTCAGCTGGGACTGGTTCCAGTCCCGTTTGACCCTCACACGAACAAACCAGTTTAGCTAATGGATAAATCGATGTTTTGAATATTTTAGCACAACCTTGATGTGTGACAGAAGGCTGATAATTTGAGAATTCTGTAAATAACAGAGACTACTTTATAAAGGCAGTATCATTTTGGGATTGTGAGGGATTGTGTCTTAAGGTTTTGGATCCAGCACAGTGCTGTGAAATACATAAAGTCACTCAGCAACGACCGAGTGGTTCTGGCAAAAGAGATGCCAGTGAGTTGACATTACGTCAATAAGCTCTGATCTCTGTTTTTTTGAAAATGTTTTTTTTTTTTATCATTTCCTCGTCATTAAATATGCTATTTCAATCTCTGTTGTGAGCTGTTATCACAGGATGCAGGTGACAGGGAACAATAAGCTAAAATATAATAGAAAGTCTCAAGACCAAATTGCCAATAAACTAGATTCGCAAAGGTAGTTCCAGCAAGCATCTAATTAGTCAATTTAAGAGATTTAGAATGTGCTCAAATCAACATGAAAACACACTGTGCTCATCACTAAAAATATTACTCCGCCCAGAGGGAGGGATGTTTTTGAACTTTTTTTTATTATGAAAATTAATCACAAACCATAGTGGGCCTTTCTTGACTACAACCTCCAGTTAGGTAGCTTGTAGCTGTTTAAGTAACATTTATAGAATAAATAAATCAACTTTCTTTTATGAATATATTTTATGGTGCTGTTAGATTGCGGCTACACTGCCCCTGTCCCCTTTGTGAGCAAACAGTTCTGACCGCAGTGAACATGATTTTTAGAGGATAAACGGCAACAAGTATGGAATATGGGAATTTAGGGAATCTATCTATCGTTTGTATGTGAGGTATTTACTCAGTTTTGGATGTCTAGAGCACATTGACGTTAGGTCAAGTTGGCGACTTAATCAACAGGCTGCATCACACTGTCGTGTTAATAATGATATTAAAGCACACCCTCTTGTGTAATGTTGCTTAAGTAATTTCCTATTGGTAGCTCCATAGACACTTTATGACCCTTTTCTGTATAAAAGAACCAAGAAAACCTCATGGGAAAATTATAAACAGAAGAATGGCCTAGTTTTTCCACATTTTTAGAGCCGATTTCCACGGTGCATACACACTCTCACGCCTGGTGTAGTCTTTTTCATTGATTAACTGCTCCGTGTAACATGTAGCTTGTTAATGTATACCTGTAAAGCAGAGTGAACTCCAATTCTAAAAAAAGTATGGATGTTATCTAAGACTTATGTGAAAACAGAATGTGATGATTGGCAAAAACTTTTTGAACTGTATTCACTTGAATACAGTACAAAGACAAAATATTTAATGTTCAATCTGATAAATCTTATTGTTTATTGTAAATATATACTCATTCTACACTCATTGATGCCTGCAAAAATGTCCCAAAAAGTTGGGACAGGGTCATGTTTACCACTGTGTTACATCACCTTTTTCTCTTTTCTCAACTCTCAGTAAGCATTTAGGAACTGAGGACACTAATTGTGGAAGTTTTGAAAGTGAAATTCTTTCTCATTCTTGCATAACAGTCCAGGTTCTCTGTTTTTGTATTTTGCAATTCATAAGGCACCACACATTTTCAGTGGGAGACAGGTCTGGACTGCAGGCAGGTCAGTCTAGTACCTGAACTCTTTTACTTCAAAGCCACAATGTTGTAACACCTGCAGAATGTGTCTTGCCTTTGTCTTGCTGAAATAAGCAGGGACATCTCTGAAAAAAGACATCGTCTGGATGGCAGCAAATGTTGCTCCAAAGCCTGTATGGACCTTTCAGCATTAATGGGGACTTCACAGATGTGACAGTCACCACACACCCCCATACGATCACAGATGCTGGCTTTTGAAGGTAGCGCTGGTGACAATAAACTTCAACCCATCCATACTTTTGAACAACCGAGCCTTTCGACAATGCCCTTTTTTAAATACCCAATCATGACACTATCACATCATCATTTGTATTATGCTAAATTGAAGAAGCTGAAAAGTTGAAGGATTTGTGAATCATTGCACTCTGCAAAGTCTCAACTTTTTTGCGATTGGGGCTGTGGTTAAAACTCCCAGTGTTGTTGTACTCTATCAGCACTCATGCAGTGCCTTTTGACAAATCAAATTACTTGGTCGGAACAAAATGTTGCATAAGATGATTTATATACGTCTGCAGTATCCTGTTTCACTTTGAAAAAGAGTTATAACATGCTACAATGACAATTTTATAGAGTGATGCAGTAACAATATATCCATGCTTCATCAGCAGCAGTGTTAAGAGGTTTTTAGATAACATTAGAGACAGGAATTTGTTTTATGTAACCTAAAGATCGATTTTGCTACATGATATGTTGGTTTATTTGAGAACAGGAGTTTATTAGATGTTTTAGAGTACAGACACAGCTGTGAGTGCTGCTGTGTTTGCACTCTGAGGACAAACTACTCCACCGAATCCCCCATCAGCCTCTTTGTTTGAATGATTTATGCCATTCTATTAGCTTCTCCTCAGACTTAACAACCATTCCTGGAAATATTTCCTCCATCTTTAAACTTTTGATTGCCGTGATATATCAAATATTGTCTGGCTCAAATGATTTATATGGCAAAGATCTTTTTCCTACTTGCCTCTAGAGCAGAACAATTCCTGAAAATCCCTTTGTGATGGAAACAAAAAGAGGCTGGCATCAAGTGGAAGAAGGAGAGATCAAGGGGGGAGAAAAACGTGAAATGATGGCTCACAGCTCTGGCAGATTGCATTCAATTTAAAAACAATCCAAGAGCGATCTTGATATTTATTTCAGAGCCAAGTGCGGATCCTTTGGGTTGTTTTAAGTGCTTTAAGTGAAACCAATCTCAAACCCCCAGGGGCACTCAGACACAGAGGCGAAAGGGTTTCGAACAAAATGCCCAAAACTCTTGTTGCCTTGGCTTTTTCACCTCGCTCTGTCTGTCTCTCTCAGTCAAACTCCCACATAACCATCTGAAATCTCACAGACTCCTTCTGCTTCAATTATGGTCCAGGGGCTTGCAGATTCTATCTTAACTGCCTGGTAACCATGGTAATTAAAGTTCGGACCTGATTTAGGAAAGAAATACAAATCAACAGCTCCTACGTCAATGTTCTTGTCCTAACTGAAGATAAGAAAAGTTTAGGCCTGTTCCACAAGCATCCTAACTCCCCAGAATCTTAAATAAACTCTCCTAACTTTAGCTGCCCTTAATTTCAGTTTTCTACCTATGAGAAGCTAACTTACTTACTAGCTAACTAACATTAGTGCAAACAGTAGTGTTCGCTAACAGTAACTCACGGTAATGTTCATTAAACGTAGCTACAGTAATAGTACTGTTTGGTAACACTAACTAACGGGAGTGTTTGCTAACAGTCACTAACGGTAGAGCCTTCGCTAACAGTCACTAACGGTAGAGTCTTTGTTAACAGTAACAAACCATAGTGTTTGCTAACAGTAACTAGCAGTCATTTTCACTAACAGTAACTAACAGTAGTGTTTGTTAGACGTAGTTAACAGTTGTGTTTGCTAACAGTAAGTAACAGCAGTGTTCACTAACAGTAACAAATGGTAGTGTTCAATTAGCTAACAGTGGTGTTTGCTAACATGCTAACAGTACGTAACGGTAGTGTTCACTCACAGTAACAAAGGGTAGTGTTTGTTAGAAGTAGCTAACAGTCGTGTTCACTGACAGTAACTACAGTAACGGCAGTGTTCGCTAAAAGTAGCTAATGGTAGCGTTTTTTAACAGTAGCTAACAGCAGTGTTCTCTGGCTTGTTTACTCCATATGTTTACTCTTTTAATGCTTTTACACAGTGGATGTTGGATACGGCAGAGACCGTGGCTGCTATATCAGCCGACTCTTTCATTTATCTCTCAAGTTAGCATTGTTGCAAATTTTGCAAAATGAAAATCTTTTGATTTCTCTACAGATGTTATCAACACCTCTAACTCTTCTGTCTTTTTTTGATGCCGCACTTTTTGTACATTTTGTACATTTTGTATGTTTCAGTATGTAAAAACAACAACAATGGTTATAAAGTTGTTTAGCTTGGTGAGATGAGAAGTAAAGTAGTGTCAGTTGCTTAGTAACAGACATGAAGTTGATAAGGAATGTTGAGTTGCGTATTTAGGCTAAGACTTTTGATTGGAAGTTTCTGTAATACAGCCTGTAATGACTCATATTTTTCCACATCTTACATCTTCCTTTCCAGCCTTTCATGTTTTGCTTCACCTGTGCATTTTCCCTCTGTCATAAACACGATACGTGAGGACCATACAAACATTAACACACATGCAGAAACCAATTAGCAAGCTGTCTGTGCAGCACACACACGACCAGGAACACGATCAGATGTAGTGACAAACCTCGACTTGCAAGCTTCCCAGAGGCATGCCTCATTTGTCGGGAGTTGCATGCAGTTTCCTCATTTAGAACAGGTGAACTGCAAACTCTACTGAGTTGCCTGCTGAGTGGATGTCTGTGTGTGTCTGTGTGTGTGCGTGTGTGTTTACACAAATATATTCCTTTCCTCGGCATCAGTATTCACACCAGCTCTCCACCTGCATAATTCCATAATTCCTCTGATAATGTTGCACCCTGAAAAACGACATCTCCCTTTCTCTTCTCACCTCTTCTCAATCAGTCATCCTCCTCCCAGAATTCCTCTAAAAACACACACACACACACACACACACACACACACACACACACCACTACCCGTCTGGTGATGGACGTGTGCTGTGGCTGCTTGTGTACAGTGGAACTCCACTGTTTATACATATCATATACATCTGATTAGCCCTAATGAGATTAGCACTGACCTGTTACTCACCATGCATCACTGGGCTGCAGCTGCCAGCCACAGAGCAACAACACACACACTCATGCACTAAGTAACACACACACACACACACACCTGTCTCTTACACACACACACACACACACACACACACACA
>JAJHUR010089062.1:0-23178 GCA_027495735.1 Lutjanus campechanus | reverse complement strand
GTTCATATTCGATGTGAAAGCAAAATGTTATTAAAAGTTTTATGATACATAATGTTATATGCATCATGTGACTTTCATCTAGTGAGCTGACATATGTAATGTAACATAGTTACCACAAACATGGTCTTATCCTAGAACTAGCCAAGCAGTTTTTGTGCCTAAACCTAACCAAACTGCTGCCATTTCACAAAGTTAATCATTAATGTTAATGTGTTAAAAAGGCTTTCTGGCACCATCGAATACAGAAACAAAAGGCATTTTGTGCATCAGTATGAGACGAGGATGGGCTGACAAAACGTCAGTATATGACAAATAGGGATGAGAATGGCTTGGCTACTCAAGCTTGGATTTCTAGTCTCTGATTAGGATTAGTTATGAAGGTGATAGATGAGTATGTTTGTCACCTTTTGCTAATAGCGAAGTAATAGCTATATAGGCTAGGAAGATAATACATGGCAACATGGGTGTGGGTGTCGGAAGCTTGCGTGCAATGCATCCTGGTTCATGGATGCACTGCCAGCACAGTTCTGCAAGCAGAAGAACTCAGTTTTCTTGGTCAACATAGCACAAAGGGTTTTATTGCTTCAGTTGACTACATTTACCATCGACACTGATCGGACAGCTACATAAATTGGTGAAATTTTCCCTTTAACTTAAATCCTTTAGTTATATTTGGTGTTAGATTAATGAAGCTAAGGCACTTAAACAGAAAACTGTCTACCCAATAGATTGTCTTTCACAGCAGCAATTCTGACATGAAATAGTAGAGTAAACACAGGTGTTACCAATTACATTAATTAAGGTTCCATTCAAGACAAACAGAGTCAGGGTGCTGCTGTTGTGTATGTTGGCTCACTAGAAAGGCTCTGCCACACTAAATGGAACAGGTCCTTAATTAGTATCATTGGTACCACCTGTGTTTACCCACTATTTCATGTCAGAATTGCTGTTGTGAAAAAGGTCCCTTTCTATTGGTGAGGGTGAACTAAATATTATAAATTCCTAGATTGCAACAGCACCACAAGCTACAGTCACTAAAATGAACAGAAAATTCAGTCAACACATCTTAGTATCACATTAGAATGAGTTAATTTCATGTCATAATAATTACGGTAATGATAATGTACATAATGGTGTCATTGAATAAGCTTTGAGTACATATTTGCATTCTTGGGAGAATATTGTAGGATTTTACAATGTCTTGGATAACAGAATGTTTGGAAAATGGTGCTCTGTGTCTGTTCTTCATATGTGCTCTCTTTGCACAAACTGTTTTTTCTTCTTCTTCCCTCACCTGTATCTCACTCCTCACTGCCTCTGATCAGACTTGACAGCTGTCCTTCCCCTACCTTGCCTACACACACACACACACACACACAAAGAGAGAGAGAGAGAGAGAGAGAAAACAAACATTACTGAGCAAGTGCAGCACCAAGGGTCCAGCTCACAAAGCAGGATTACTAAGTTAACTGGTTAACTGCACCTGAGTAAACCCCAACATAGTGTTCATGTCTATTTATTTCAGTCCATAGTGCAGAGCAGGTTTGACTGTTCTATTCTACAAAGTTCAGTTATCCTGTTTCATGAGACAGATTTCAGGAATACACAAACAACCTCACAAGAAAACAGCATATTGATTCTGTTTTATGTTGCCCAGATATGACAGGTTGAGAGTTGTGGAAAAGTCAAGAGCAGCCAGAGAATGATCCAGAGCGCAAATGAGGAGCTGGGAGACAGAATAATATATCACCGGATAAAGGGGGGAGAGGGGGAGAGATGCTAACTTACTCCAAGAAATGCTCCCTTGACAGACCGGTGCTGAAGGACATTTCATCTTGAGACCAATGGCTGACCTCATGCTGATAAAACAATGTTAAAACCGAGGCATTAGGTAAGTGTTTTCTGCCTGCTCTGCTTGTTTGCCAAAGCTTCCCCTTCAGTCTTGGCTGCCACTTCAGAGAGCTTGATGTTCTTTGTGTTGCCAACTTCCGTGCACAGGATTTTCTGAGCTGTAGAAACACAATTTAGGTAAACAAATTTAGCTCCTATTGCGTGTCAGATTTTGTTTCACTATCCTCAGGTAGGGAAAGAACAAGTTCTTATCAGCAGCAGCCTCGTATTGTATTTATATTGAGTGCTTATTCTAATGAACTGCAAGTCAATGAGCCTTTTAATTGTTTTCAGTGTGCAAGATGATGCTGTCTCTTAATGCCCAGCAGATGCAGTGAAAGATTTTTAAATAAATCAGGTGACCGTTTAACTTCATATTGACCATGGCGTGTTGTTCAATAGTATGAGGAAATTTATAGGATGTGATATTGCTCTGATGTATGTGGCAAAGCAGTTAGTGCTCTCGATTTAAACTACAACTCTAATCAGGATCGCACACGTCCACTGCAAAAAATCATGCAGGATATTAGTTGGAGCAACTAATCATTTTGTAAGTAACTCATCTGAATCCACAAGTTTTATTTATTGAAGTTAATTAAACTTAAAACATCTGCTCTTTATTTTCAGAACTTATAAACTCTCTCGCCTTGAAATGATGAGCTGAATGGATGTACTGTACAGTCCAGTCATCTCTTTCTAAAGCAACATAATCGAGTCCACTCTTTTTTACAGTTTGAAGCAGACACAAGGTGTTTTCACACTGTACTTAACCACAGCCTAGGAGAGCTGTTAGCTCCAGGCTAAGGGAGTAGCTAGCCCCAGGCTAAGAAAGCTTTCACACAGGCACAGTCCAAAGTAGGTTAGACCAGACATTAGCCTAGGACTTACTAGCAGGGTTAGCCCCAAGTTTGTGAGGTTATTCCCTGAAAACTGACTAAAGTCTGCCCTGGGCTAAGAAAATGCCGTGTGAAAAGCCCTGTATATGATGAAAACTTGCTGTGTGTGTGTCATAGAATTTAAGATAAGTCATGGTTGTTTGTTTTCACATAATTAAAACACTGCGAACCAGAAGAGTGCACTCAGTAGAGTGCAGATCTCCACCAGGCAACCCAAAAAGAATGACTGGATATAACCCCTCTATAATCACCAATGATCTGATGAATGACATTTCTTTTTCTTTCTTCATTTATTTTTTAATTTATTTACATGTTACTGGCTACATGTAAGCAGTTGCTCTTCAGCCAGTGTCCTGTCACACATTTGTGTGAAATTTTGTCAGAATTAGTGTATATATTCTTGACTTATGGCCAGAAGTGTTTTGTGAGATCACAGTGACCTGTCAGTGTTTGTGTTCATCCTTGAATCCAATTTGTGTCAACCTTGAAGAAATTCCCTGAAGGCAATCTCAAGATATCAGGTTCGCAAGTATAGTAGTCCAGTAGTGTGTGAGATTAGCTGCAGGCAAGCTACAGGTTTGTTGGTCACGCACGCATGCAACCATGATGAAGGTCAGTGTTGAATTCAGGCCCTACGTCCTTACACTCAAAATTTAATAAATGCACTGGGAGCAGCTTCAAATAATGTCTTTGTGTCAACACTGGAACAAAGTAGTTCAAACAAGAGCAGCAGTCAAGGAAATGGAAAGGAAATGAAAGGAAATCAAATTTTTTTTGTAATGTTTGTCAGTGTGACTTATTAAATGCTGTCTGAAAACACTGTTTCCGTTTTAATCGTTACATCAGTATGGCTTAAGAGAGTCTCATGCCAAAGAAAATTTGATTTTGCCAGTGAAATATGCTGTCATTGAGTCATCCTTTCTGTTAATAGTCTTATGATAAATCTTTTGTGGTGACAATCTTTATGAAAGAGCAATCCTCTTCAAAACAGCTCAAAAACTTTGGCAAAAACAGCATCATCATCCATATCGCCTGGCTGCCGGAGGCTTACTTGGAATGCGGTTTATGGTTATTTATGGTGTGCCATTCAAATCAGAGTAGCAGTCAACAATGATTTGCCAAATACTGCTTGTGTGAAGCCCAGCTCAATAGCCTCTTTAGATCTCTCTACAGAGAACAGCTTGTTTTTCCTCATCTCTCCGTCTCTCTCTCCAGACCTCTAATCCTGCTCCATTGTCTCTCAGTGCCGGTTTATGGAGGGTAAGGACGTGAACAGAAGGGGAAAGCAGACATCATAATTAGAAACTCCCCATTAACACCAGTGTTAAATTCTCAATTTGTTTATTCTTCCAGCTGAACCCTTTGCTGTATTCAGATTATAAGCACATCTTTGTTCGACCTTGTAGCTGACGCTGTCACTCACTTTGCTGTAATTTCTTATAAATGTATTCATGACCAATAGCATGCACTTATTTGAACACTATTTAAACACTCACTGGGAAAATAGGATTGCATTTTGTGATATAAGCATATATTGCCTTCGCTTTCGCTCACTTTGCTGAATCCCCAAAGGAAACCACGAGAGTTTCATCTCATCTCATCCTCAGGCCACAGATATTACCATTATTGGTATTACAACTTTTGCAGTGACGACTGAATCACAGAAACAAATCACTATTTTTTTTTAAATTAAGACATTTTGGGAAAATTGTCCAAAATCTGTTTTATCCTTATGCTCTGCTTGATATTTCACTGTCACAAAGCAATTGTATGTTCACAGGTTGAGACCAAGTTTGTTCAATCTATTAATAAACAATTATAAACAAATTCTAACAGTTTTCATACATTGACGTGGTCTCACTAT
The DNA here is from genome assembly GCA_027495735.1 of Lutjanus campechanus. Taxonomy (NCBI): domain Eukaryota; kingdom Metazoa; phylum Chordata; class Actinopteri; order Lutjaniformes; family Lutjanidae; genus Lutjanus; species Lutjanus campechanus. The sequence goes on along the minus strand of JAJHUR010089062.1, from coordinate 18,528 downwards.
TTGGCAAGGTCCAGTTACTGCTTGCTACTAATTAATCTCACAAGTGAGTTAAACAGGCAAAGAGAGCCTTATTTTAAAGTATACAACCCATTACCATTTATTAATACCATTTGTAACTGGCAAAGAAGGCCTTACTGTAAAGTGTAGAACTGTGCATGCTGAAAATGTCAAGGTAAACAACATTGCCAAAGCCTCTGTGTATGAATCAATTAATTTGATATGGTAGGTTAATAGGCCGTGTAATGGAACTTTCTCCACTACGGAGATATTCTAACAGTGGTTAAATGCTTGTAACCTATTAACAGATATCTGATGAAGCTGACAGGTGTAACTGCTGCCGATGGTGAAGACAAAGTAAGCTCAGTAAGCAGTGAGATCTGAGGCTTAACTGTACAAATAAATATGGGCTCACTATTTGGCAAACAAGTGACTTGTTGCCCTTTTTTATCTAATGTTTGGAAAATCTTATTAACAACCTAATTAATCACCAAATACAAACCATTTATCAATCATTTAAAAGGGTGATACCAATAAAACCGAGCGCACAACATGTAATCATACACACTGCAGGCCAGTTCTTCTGCAAAATGCTAAATAAATTTACAATAACCTGTTTTATCCTGTTTATTTCTATTTATTCGTAATTATTATTTTCATATTTTCAGTATGCAAAGAAAGAAAGAATGAAAGAAAGAAAGAAAGAAAGAAATGTCTACTTAATATCTACTCACCTTTATGCTGATTAAAATTTGGGTTTAATTTTTTAATCCACAAAACATTGCTGGAGTTTCACAGGAAAACAACTCTGTAGAATCTCCCAAACAATTTAAGTGAATGGTGACCAATTTTCAGACATAACAAAACAACCCCCCAAAAAACAAAACATACACACACATAAAATGCCTCCTTCTTGCATGTCTGGTGTAATCCAAGTCTCCCAAAGCCCTGACAGGCCAAGATGACTTGAAAGATGTCATTTACACCATTTTTAGCCCAAATCATCAATGTAGATTATGTCTTGGATTTTATTGGAGACTTGGATTATGCCAGATGAATAATATGGAGGCATTTTATGTTTTTGTTTTTTGTTCCCAGTCGTCTTTTTTTTTTTCATTTAAAACTTGGTCACTATTCATTTAATTGTTTGGGAGATTCTGCAAAGCTGTTTTCCTGTGAAACTCAAGCAGTGTTTTTTGGCTTAAAAAACTAACCCTAACCTTCAGCTGGCATGAGGGTGAGTAGATGATGAACTATCCCTTTACAGAGTACACTGAACAGAATATTGTTAATAGGGAAAGTTATTAAGGATTTTGGAAATGTCTACAGTGTTTTACAGTGCAAACTTTTTTTTTTTATTGACAACAATATGGTAGCAGACACAGTGTTGACAAACAACCTGACAAGGTTCTGAAAGTTTGCACATATTAGTTTTTGAGGAAAACACTGGCTCAGCCATGATTACAATACAGCTTAACAACAAAGGAAATGTGACAGCTACAGACTCTATCTCTGTGGGGTTCGGTGTATTTCTACCAGAGCTGTAACAATTTATTGATTAACTGATTATTAATTGATTATTGATTGACTATAAAATAAATCACCAACTATTTTGATAATTGATTGGTTTCAGTAATTATCTAAGAAAAAAATCTCTGATTTTCACTTTTTAAATATGAATATTTTTTGTGTTCTTTACTCCTCTCTGACAGCAAATGGAATATCTTTGGATTGTGAGTAAATGAAGCCAACTGAGGACGTCATCTTGGGCTTTGGGAAACACTGATCAACAGCTTTCCCCATTTTCTGACATTTTAAAACAAACAACTATTAATCAATTAATCGAGAAAATAATTGGATAATTAATCAACTATGAAAATAATCTTTTATAATAGTTGCAGCCCTAATTTGTATAGCAGATAAAACTGTAGTATTTTAACACGTTGTGACGTCTTAAAAATGACCTGTAACCTGATTGGCTGCTTGAATCAATTAACTTTCAGTTGCGCAGCTGGGGGTAATTACCGCTGATAACGCTATTACTGTATACCAAGTAACACTCGCCCATGAGATTACGACTTCTGTACCTAAACGTTACAACTGTGAGTCTTTTTTCCCTCCACCTGCCTCCGGTTTGCAGTTTGACTCTTTGTTGTGCTTGTCAGACGGGTTTTCTCTCTCCAACCTCTGTGTGTCTCTGCCGCTCTCACGCACACAGGAGACTACAAGCAGGAAGTAGAAAAAAAGCAGACAGGACTGATGAAAATAAGGAAGTACACGGCGTCGGATCGGAGCTGTGGAGCTTCTCTTCTGCTGTAAAGTGAAAGTAGATCAGTCGACAGCTCAGAAGTAGAAGTCAAGGCACAGCGGCTGTGCTAAGGAAGTTAGCCGTCGAGCTAATTCCTCCACTGACTCCACATTCTCTCAAAACAAGCACTAGACAGGAAAAAACACAGGAGGAAGAGACACAGACGAGTAAGTACACTGCAGTGAGCTGCAAACTGGTAACCCCCACAGGATGAGGGGAGAAATGCCTGTGTGAATGTGTGAGTCAGACAGAGAAATAGCAGAGAGAGGTGTAGAGGGAGAGGAGGGCGAGTTTTCTGTGCATTACAGCACTTTTTCTACCGGTTGTTTGTGTCAGCAGTGGAAAAGAGTACACAAACACGACTCAGGAGAGGAAGGCTCCGAGGGGGGGGAGAGAAAGTGAAGGGGAACATGAAATATTTCTCTTTGTGTGCGTGTGTACAAGGCGTGCACCATTCTTTCAGGGTTCACTCCTGCAGAGTGGACTGAAGGGTTCGTGCCAGGGCATGAAGACAAAAATGAACAACACATGAAAAGGTCAGGGCCTGATGATACAGGGAGAGGTGAGAGGAGGTGAGTGTGGCTGTTTGGTCAGGCTCAGGCAGGGTGCAGCCGCTCACACTCAGCACTTTGTTTGTGAGTCAGTAAACAAAGTGAGCGTGTTTGCACACAGACAATCCAGTGACTGCAGATGGGGTCTTCCTGTTTATAGCCTTTGCAAAATGATGCATTTTTTGTGCAGCTAGCTTGTGGGATACACTGTTGAATCAACTAATATCTCCTCATAATCTCAGTGTAAGTATGCAGGTTTTATTTATTCAAGTTATTTGAAGTTCAAAAATCTACTATTTTCAGAAAACTTAAGAACTTCTGAGTTCCTCTAACTTGAAGTCTTTCGACTTGTAATAATGAGTTGAATGAATGTACTGTGAAGTTTCAATCAACTCATTAAATTAAGTTTCTCAAGAAACATGATAGACAGAGTTAAAACTCTCCTGAGACCCTTAGCTATTATAGTTCAAAGTTTCATACTCACTATTGATTGTAATGTTGGTCAGTCTGACTGACCGGTTGTTGGGTAAGTGAAATATGTTACACTTGAACATGTTTTTCCAAGTACAACTGAATTGGTATCAAGTTTATTTGATGAGAAAAGTTTATTTGTTGTGAGTCATTACAAAACTTCATCAGCTTGAGTCAACTTTAAATTTTAAGGGTTAGGGTTAGGACAGAGACTCTTTCTTATTTTAAAACAAATTGGTTATTTTCACAGTGTATACCTTTAACATATTCTTAGAGGGATAGTTCAGTTTTTTTAAAATGGGGTTGTATGAGGTACTTATGCATAGTTAGGGCATCAACCTCAGTAGATAGCAGTCAGCGGTGGTCCCAGTTAATAGAAGGGAGAAGAAGTCCTGGCATGGGAATTCAGCATTCTACTGTTACATAAATAAAGGCTTAACTATGCAATCAGTATCCGTTCAAGTGTACATTAAATTTAGAATTTTTGGAACTGCTTTACTTTGCCGCCAGACAGCCATTTATTTTGGCACTACATTTCCTGTAGTTCTCAGGTATATTCCTATGCATAGGAGCACCTACTTATACCATACTCCTCCAGATCAGCTGTTGGCTCAGAGGGTTGGGAGATCGGAATGACATCAAACTTTATTGTCCTGAAGAATTCAAAGATAGTGCATGTGTGTGTTTTTTTCCGGGCTGTTCAAACAAACGTGTCCTAGTCACCGTATACTGTAGATAGGCTGTGTTCACTCCCGGTCTGGTTATGTTTGCTAGGAGGATGTTGATGGCAGCTACAGTTAAAAGCAGTGAGCCATTACTCTAGCAATATGCTGCCCCCTATTTGTTTTGAAGTATAAATTTGATAGGTGACAAATTTGTACATATTGCACTTTCAAGAAAAGACATAGTTGCTTGTTTTCACAGTAAAGAAAACACTGCAAACCATGACGAAGGTTAGTATTGAATTCAGTCGCTACCCCCTTACAAATGTAATAAATTCACTCAGAGCTGTTTCACATATTTTCTTTGCACCAATGATGAAACAAAAAAGCCCCAACAGGAGCAGCTGCAGCTGTAAGCTCTTGGTGTGAAATGAAGATTTGACTTTACAAACTTAGAAAATATACAAGGAAATCAAATAATTTTGTAATGTTCATCAGTGAGACTGAACAGCTGTTGGTTCAGCTTAATATCTTATACTTGAATTAATATCAAGTTTATTTGTCTAGAAATGTTTATTTGTTTTGAATCATTGCAAATTACCTCAACTTGTCTTTTCAACTTAAGCCAACTTAAAATTTGAAGGCAGCCAAGACACTAACCTTTTTACATTAAAACAAATAGTTGAGTTTTACAGTGTAGTGTTGCTCTGGTTGTTGTTTCCTGTGGACCTCCCTCCATACATCATCTATTGTGGGAATATTATATCAGAGGGGTTTAGTCCTGAGGATCTTGGACTTTCCCCTGTGCAAATACAAGAGCTGTTCACAGAAGGTCACAGCTATTAATAACATGTCCTCTACTCTGTGTGTCTCCTCTAAGACTTACTCCTCTTATCCCCAGAATTATCAGCAGCCATCATGGACCACAAAGGGGAACCCCAGGAAGGAGCTATGGGGCTGAAACATGAGGAGCTGCCGCAGATGGACGGCTCATGTGACGCGTGTGAGCCTGATGAGGCCCAACCAGCAACACAAGTGTGCCACACCTGCAGCTTCGCCTTCTGCCCCGTCCACGCTGACAGACATGTCAGCAGCACGCATCACCCGCTAACGCCTTATAACCACGAGGAGACACAAGCTAATGGACTTGGCACCAGCAGAGACTGCAGAGTTGGAGATGGAGCCGAGGGTGAGGATGGGATAGGCGCGAATCAGAGGATGCCACCACTCGGCGGGGCAGCGGGGGATGCCGATGTGAGTGGGGATGCTGAGGGAAGAGAGGGAGCGCGTAATGGTCTGCAGCTGGAGGCCGAGCTGGGTGACGGAGCCGAGGGTGCAGAGGCAGGGCAGGAGGCCGTGGCTGCTGGAGAGGCTGGGAAGAGGGACACTGTGACAGTAGAGAGACTGCGCTGCAAGGAGCATGGACAGGAAGGCTCCCTCTACTGTAAACCAGACGAGAAGATAATCTGTGTGGTGTGCGCTGTGCAGGGTGAGCACCGTGAGCATGAGATCATCACCCTGCATGAGGCCTATGTGTGGCAGAAGGTGAGTCACACACTCAGAACATGACAGGTTTATATATGGTAGTGCTGCAGTGTGTGATTTACTGTATGTCCTTTACTGTACTTAATCAGAATGGCATGCTCCACAACATCTGCAGCTCTGTAATAAATTCAGTGCGTTGCCTATCTGGTTTGCATTTCTAAATCAGTATTAAGTCGTATGCCAATAGCTGTAGGCCCTGTAGTCTTTAAGTCAACTCACCAGGGCTCTGTAAAAGCTCTGTGTTATATTTAAAACATAACATTGTCTCATGGTCACCCACACGACATCTTTTATACATTGATTCGCTTACACAGCTACATCAATAATTACTACGAAAACTGTGAAATGAAAATGAAACATAAATTATCCCAGTGTCCATTTGGCGTGGTGCCAATTGTGGCTTCATCCTTCCTTTATTTCCCAGAAGGCTTTTTGCTTCAGGTGGATTTAATAGGTCGAGGGATAGGTCACCAGCCAGTCAGTGCAGCATCTCAGTTGGTCCAGTACAAAATTATTACAGTTAACTAAAATGAAACTAAAAATTAAAACTAGGTGTGAAAAAATATTTTAGTTAACTGAAATAAGCAAACTAACTTTGATGATTGTGTACATGCAAATCTAACTAAAATAAAAAATATACAGGAACTGTCTTTAGTTTTAGTCTTCGTCCATTTAGTCAGATTTATCAACACAAGCATGAGGAGGCATTAGTGCATATGTTTATTGAAGAGGTGTCAGAAAATACTGATACACCCTAGGGCTGGCCGATATGGCCTATAAATAATATGTCAATATTTTTAGGCTATGCTCAATATATGATATAGGCCCCTATCTCAATATACACTTTCTCTAAAATAACATGCTGTACTATCTACTCTCTACTCATACTCTGGAAACTAACTTAAACTTAACTGAATTGTAAAAAATAAAATAAATTAATTAGTACAATAAATAAATAAAAGTTTTAATAATTCTGGTCCAGTAAAGTGGGCTAATGCCGGAATAGATTTTGAGAATAACTCCCATCATCACTCTGGGCTCAGTTCTTCAGTGCAAAGTGTTCTTGATGATTATGGTACCGTTTAGAGTCAGATGTTATCAGCACACTGAACACATTTGGACTGTGTTATTGCACAGAGGGCCAATTAACAGTGTGTGATAGTATCACAAACCAGGACTTAGCTTTGGTTTAATATTTTGAGCAGTCAAGGGTTTTGTTTGTGAACACTAACATAAACTGAATCAGGAAATCTCAGCAAGAGCCTCATTCGAAAATCATCATGCAAAGCTGGTGCATTTAGCTACACTAGTAATGACCCTCATGGCGTGCTGGCTGTAATTTACAGAGCAAGAGTTTTTTTTTCCTCTGCCCTGTGGCTGTACATCTGAAAAAACAAAAGTAGAGCAGCACACTTCAGTGGCTAACTCTTACATCACGGCCACATATGGATTGATGACAGACAAAGGGGGTCACACACACACAGCCTAAGGCCACATTATTTACTCTAAACATACTCTAGCTTTTATCCTGCTTTTTGTATGGGTATTCATGCGAAAGAGCTCTTTATCTCTGGGAGTAGTGATATGATTTTCCATTGCATTGATGACCAGTGTACGTAGCATTAAAAAAATTGTGTATAAAAGTGTAGCCTGTGATTGATAGGTGAACTACCAAGGCTGTGCCATGCTTTTTTTGTTGTTGTGTAAACATTTTCTAAAAGTATCATCCTAAACATATTGTCACATTATCAATACTGAGATGTTTAATCAAAAATTTTTAATATTTGTTTATGTTAGTGTGTCCAGCATTGGTTTTGATAGAGTTAATTTGGTGCTTTTCTAAATGAATAACAGCGTGGTACTTAAAGGTCCAGTGTGTAAGATTTAGGGAGCTCTACTGGCAGAATATGGCAGAAATGGAATATAATACATCCCAGATCAGCCCCCATATGTCACGACCCTGGCTCAAGGGAAGCAACATGAAAGGACACAAAGTTGGTTAAACCAAATTTTATGTCTATAAACTAAATAAAAGAAAACAAGGAATAAACAAGAGGGACTCTACTGCAGGGTCTGCTGGCTGAGAGAGTGTTGGAGGTGGAGGAACGGCCTTTTGTAGGGTTGGTAAGGAGGAGTTAGGTGATCATGAACTTCTTGACATAAAGAACAGAAGCCAAGGACACAAAAACTACATTGGTTGTAGCATGTTAGTAAGTATATTTTCATTCATGTAATCACCTGAAAATAAGGAATGTTGGGTTTTCACTTAAAATGAGCCATTTATATCTACAGAGGGCACGGGTCCTCTTTCACAGAAGTTTCATGTTGCACTGCAGTGTTTCTACAATAGCCTAGAGGGGACAAACTAAACAATGACTCTAGATCCAGCTTTTTGTATTTCGTGCAAGTTTCGCGGCCACCATTTATTCTCCACACTTGGAAAGGTGAAACAAGGTGTTTGCAATCTGCAAGCCTGCCACTAAACCTTACACACTGGTCCTTTAAGAGGTACCTCACTGGGTATTACTATTATTGTTTGAATCACACAGAAACAATTTCTGTGTACATGCTCTGTTTTATGTATTGGCATGTGCTGTTGTGTCAGCTTTCTGTTTCTCTGCTCCACCTGTAGAGCAGACAAGGTTATGACCTGCTGGGCTGTACGCAGCAGATGGCTGAGAAGATCAAGACCAAGTGGACCAACCCTGAGGTAAGGGCAAACTCCTGCATGCAGCAGAACACTGTGGCAAGTACTAACAGGAGTTAATACAGTAATGGCCATTTTTAGAAAACCTCTCCCAAAAGACTTGCGCTCAACTGTTCTCATTTAGTAATGAGCTCCAGCTGACTCTTATCAAATGAAATGAGAATTTCTCTGCAGCAATAAAAAGTGGATTTGACCTCCTTGCAAGGAATGACAGAGTACCATGTGCATATTGCATTGCTTTTCATCATGTGATTGTGCGGTTTGATTGAATCAGCTGATGATTTTCCTACACAGATATGTCAGTGCATTGTAAAGATATGTCAGCATTCATTTTTAGTAAGTACAGGACAAAATGGTGTAGTTTTAATTGTAAGAGCACATAAAAATAGAATGTTACTTGATGGTAGTAAGGACACTACACACTTTATGAAATAATCTGCACACTTTGTTTTATATTAATTTAATGATACATATAGAACATGGGTTGCTTCAAGGTTTGTTGCTATGGATTCTAGAGCTGCCTCTAAGGAAAATGTTAGTCTACTTTCAGCCTTATCTCTTATATAATTAGGGCAACCAGTCTCAGCCTGTCAAAATACCACTGCAGATCCCGCAGGTCATTTTTGATATTTTATATGTAATTCTACATTTCAGTCGCCCCCGGTCCATGACTTCCCTTACCATCAAGGCCACTTTGAATCAGTCACAATCTGATTTGAGGACAGTGAATGCGTGATTATTAATTTTGTCATGTCTCAAGTGTAATTTAAAAAAAAGCTAAATTAATATTTCAATCAAATATGACTATAGCATAATAGCATCTTATTAGTTGTGCATGTTTCTCATGGGGTTTTAAAACAAAACAAACACACAAACAAAGTGGTTGAACCTGGTTTCAAACCATGGGGAGCCATAACAGCACAAAAAACGAGCCATTACTCATTTCTAATTCAGTGGGTACAGCAGTAAGCACTGCAGCAGTGTAGACACTGCAGCGGTGGAGACACAGCAGTCTAGAATGAGATAAAGAGGGATTAGAAAGAGATTATGTCATAAAGGCATTGGGTAGTAAACATGAGAGCCAATTATTTCAATCCATATATTTATCATGCTGCCCCATTCACAGATCTGGCTTATTTTGTTTCTGCAGATATAATTCTTCTTGGAGCCTGTGATGGCATCATTGTGTGACTACTGAGTCATGTCATTTTCAGGCTTCAGTTGATGGCACTGTTTTTGACTCTGCACACTTGTGCTATGTCAGAGGTTTTATTTTCAAAGTGACTGTGATTTAGGCTTTGTCATGATAGAGAGGAATACTGAATACAGAATACCCTCCAGCTGTTTTAAAAGCTCACTGAACTTAACAGAACAATTCTTGTATTCAATTTAGGGGTGGATGTAGTGCACTGTGTTAAATTATAAGGTGTTTCTATTATAGTTTTTACCCCCTCATATAAACCAATAAAGTGGACGAAATATGATATATAATATATGCATATATTAAAAGCATAGTATGCAGCATTTTTCGTAAAAAAAAAAAAAAAAGTATAGACTCATATTAATTCTATAAATCATCACTTATTACCCACTAGAAGTGTGTGGTGCTGTCAGTATAGTGTGCAGGATTTTAGGTGGGGATGCTATGAAGACATAGTGACAAGGTTATATCACATTCAATGTGTCTTTTCTCTGCTCTCTGTCTCTGAGAGCTGCAGAAAGAGATATACACACAGGCAGAACAGACTGAGAATTGCTTTGGCTATATTCACACAAAATCTGGTGTTATGCAGAGGTGAGGGCGTGGGCTTTTAAGTAGTTAAGATAATCACTAGCAAATGCATTTTTGCACCAGTGCGTGGCAAGAAAAATAGACTATTTACAGACTGTACCAACAGTCAAGTCAAGTCAAGCCTTTTCCTCTCTCATACATGACAAGTAATGTAAAATGAAATGATAGTGAAAAAAATTAAATTTTGGATGACCCAGACATTATGTTACCATAATAGCAGGGGTGCAGGAATTACTTTTAACATGGAGACAATGAAGAAACATTAAGAAAATTATTTATAAGTGACCACTACTCACAGAAACACATTCTGTGTGTTGATAATTCTGATACATCATGCTTGGGTGGGGACAAACTGTAAATAGGACAGTGATGTCTTGATTAAGCACCTCTGTGTTTTACCAGTCGTGCAGAGCAGTAGTACTGCTGCGATGAGACCTTTTCAGTTTGCAGAGATGTGTCTTAAAAACAAAACTCTGTCTAAAACACTTTACATGATCGTGAGCAGCTTGCTCTCCAGGGGAATCATGCTTTGACCAGGCGCAGCCATCTTTGAGACCGCTTTGAATCGTTGACATTCATTACATTGATGAGGCACATGCTGCATATTCTACCTTTAAAGACACCTTTCAATATAATGTTACCCAATATGACGCTAATACTAATTACATTACTAATCAACACTAACACTCACAAAGTTAGTATTTATTACCGCACTGTTGTATTTGACTGCATCATTGTACAGACATTTCACTTTTTCACTTTTAAATCTTTTCAGGCACTCACACATCCCTCTATGCTTACATTCATAAACTGAAATAATGGTCAAAGCCTTATTTCAACCTTTTTGTCTAACCTTTGCCGGGTTGCCATCTGAAAAGCAGGGTGCCTGGTGCATGTTCCCACACGATTACTGTTCTCTCAATATCAACCAAAACAAAAGCTGCAAACTGAATTTTCAAGTCAAGTCAACCTTGAAAACAGTGGCTGTATTTCCATTACAGATGCCATAGCAGGGGCATGTTCTGCCACAGTCAGTTACGTGTTGTGCAGTGAGAGCTGTAGCAGCGAGCAGCGGGATCAAGGATATATTGCAAGGTCTCAGCCCTGGTCTCACCATCAGCCGTGCCTGTTCTGCCTTATGTTTTGCTTATAGCAGAGTCTGAACCCTTCTGAGAGTAGTGGCACACAGGAGCGTCACTCAGCACCTGCAGAGATGCAACCCAGGCACAGTGGCATAATGTAGAAGGTTAATTTGACTGGCCTGCAAGAGGTAACACTTTTACTGGCAGCTGGAACCCCACCCGAGTTCGTGTCTATTATCATACTGAAATATCAGTGCTGCCCCAAGGACTTCCTGGACATTTAGTCTGGTGCTGCTCCACAGTAGAGGCACAGTGTGCCCAGTGAAAACCACTTACCTGCTCACTCACAGGGCACTGTGTTAGAGACCATTATGTGGATTTGTCGGTGTGTCCTCTCTGCACTCTCAAATGTCAGCGTTTCTTATTATGCATGACAGGCAACCATCAGAGTGACTGCTCCTGGTGAGGAAAGTTGTGTGTATGTGTGTGTGGGAGAGACAGAGAGGCAAAAAGAGAAAGCGATAGACTGAAGTTGGAGGAGGTTAAATTGCACAGTAAAGGACTTAAGAGAGGAAGATGTGTGAGGAGCTGTCTGTGAGGAGGTGAAGGGTGAATGCAAAGATTTAACCCTTAGCTCATGTTTGCTTATTAAATCTAGCCTGCTTAATTATGTGCTTTGCCGCAGGTGTGGGGATTTTAATCTCTCAAAGCTCATATCTTTGTTCTCCACAGGGAAATGGAATATAATGCAAAAAACAGTGATGAGGCTGCATACATATTAATGGAGGACCAGAGGCGTAATGTAACATGAGCGGCCTAGATGGCTGTCTGTCAGCCCGTCAGCTTGCTTCACTGATCGCAAGAGAGCTGGAAATGATACATGAATCATGTTGTGTAAGGATTCCAAAAGGGTTTTTCCATTTGCTTCTGAAGAATCCTTTTTAGAGGAGAGAGTTCTTTAAGATTTGCTGAAATCTTTGTTAAGGGTTTTTTGTGCCATAAAAGAAAAGGGTTCTCCGTAGAACACCCTGGGTGAGTGTAAGGAGTTCTGGGTTCAACCTTTCATAGATGGCTGTAGGTATAACTCTTTATATTGGTTCTAAATAAAATTTTGGAAGGATTCCAAGTGAAACCTTTGTAAAAGGTTCAACCAGAAACCAAAAAGGGTTCTCCTATGGGGTCAGGCCAAAGAATCCTTTATGGTTCTAGTTAGCGTCTTTATTTCGAAGAGTGCAGGACAGCAGGTAGTCAGCATATTTACCTCACTCTCATGTTTAATTTACTCACTTTGTGCCGCGCAGGGTGTTGTCTAGTGCGCACGCTGCCTGTGGAGCAGCTCTCTGCAAGCACAGAGAGAGGAGTCCGATATCTGGAGGCAGCACGGCAACAACGGCCCAGTCACAAATGTGTATGTGTGCGTGCAGCGGCTACATCCATTTTCCCTGCCTCATAAAATCTACAAGAGCAGCAGACACATTAAAGCTGTCTTAGGGAGCCGAGGCTGAAGAACAGACGGGAGAGGCATGAAAAGGCTTGGCTGCTGCTGTTAGGTTTATTCATCTTGCTTTTTCTTGTCCTTCTCTACCTCATCCTTTTCTTCCCTCCTCCTCCTCCTCTCACTCTCTACCATTGCTCTTTAAGGCTGTCATTCCCTTTCTATCTCTACTCACAGAATTTTAATTGAATTACTCGGTATCATTCCCCTGAAAGTTGCTTGGCTGACATTGCTTCTCAAAACCAATAAAAAGGTGCTGGATATTGAAACTCTGCTGTTATAAAAACCAAAAGGCCTTCTGTCTCATTTTTCCTCTCCCTCTTTAAACTTCTCTTGCTTCCCCTGACTTTATATTACTTTATATGACTTTTGAAGAAAAGCTGGTGTTTTTCAAATTAACTTTCTATGTATTGCTGTGTTGTTTAGAGGCTAAATTGGAGAATCTAATTCCTGGAAGAGATAAAAGAGAGCATGAGGGAGAGAGAAAGAGTAGTGTTCACTTGGAACAGGGCCACTATTGCCAAGGGCAAGGACAGTTCAAATCCATTTACTCCTAATGTTCTATTAATGCTTTTTAGGCCTTTTTAAAAAAGCATCACACAAAACAGTCCTCTGAATAAGCAACCCCGATTCGGTAGTGAGAACATTCAAAGAAAGTTAACCATTTGAACTCCAGTGCTCCGATGCACCAGAAGCATCAAAGTTAGATAAAACATATCTCTATACCAATTTCAAAAAATATATTCGGCATCTGCATTTTTCATCACTGCACTCTGGCTGTGGGATGCCTGATTTCTGGGAAATATTCAAGTTCAAGGCGGCACTATTTTTGTCTGCACAGTAAATTCTAGATGTCTTGGGCATCCATTTTCGAATAACAAGTTTACTGTGTCTTGAATCGTCGGAAGTTAACCAGAAATTAAAATGCTTTTGTCCACAAAAATGCATTTACAGTGACGGACCCACTGAAGTGTCTGTGCGGTTGCAGAGGTTAAGATTAAAAGCTGAGGCTACTTTGATATTTGTTGTGAGCTGTTTTCCGTAAACTTTTGTTTTCCATTTTTGTGTGTCCTCATGTCTCACCAAAGTGATGCCACACACTGGTTTTGTTGTTTGTTTTTACACTGATATATTTTCACTCCCAAGGGCTTTGGGTTCTTTTCCTGCCTTTTTTTCCCATCAGCACTAATGTGTAGCGCAACCTTTTTTGTAGCCAGTCACACACGTACTCTAGTGTGTGAAGTTAATTCTATTTGAGTGTCTTGCTATATTGTAATCATGTGAAGTGTTAGAGGAATGTCTGAGAAGTTTTCTATTTTTAGCAAGCCACAGTCTGATTGTGAAAAAAAACATTTTCAGTCACAGTGAATTTGTGTTTCTTTTCCTTGGAATTTCAACTTTCAGCCTACTTTTCACATCCCACATATATTGTTCAGAAAGTAATGAAATCAAGGTTCAAGTTGGCATTTTCTGCTTAAAGGGCTAGTTTGGATTGTTTTGAAGTGGGGCTATATGAAGTACTTATCCATAGTCAGTGTATATTACCTACCTTACCTGCAGTAGATGACTGGCGGCATGCCCTCAGGTTGGAGAAGCAGCAGAAGTATCAAAGTAAAGCAATGTACCGCTGTGAACAGGGTTGGCAGCAAATTGTATTATAAGCACCTTAAAAAAGGTTCACCCAAAAATATATATATATCAGTTTAGGTGTACACTATATTAAGCATGCTTTTGTTATTTTATCTTGCCATCAGTCAGCCTTTCTCCCTGTTATATTTGCCAAATACCACTCATTCCAAAGCCAAAAACATTCATTTTAACTCACTCAAGAGTTGCTGATCTATTGGCTGGTTTGTTAGTTTGTTTAAATGATCTCAGGAAAGATTAAGTCAAAAGCAACTGAGTCTGAGCTAGTCTGAGCTAGCTCGCAGGCATGAACTGATGAAGCTTCTTGGATGAGAGGCGAAATGTCTTCAAAAGACATTTAAACAAGTCCAGTTGTTTTTGACTTAATCTTTCCTGAGATTACAATGACCTGGGCGAATGAGAACATTCACGGACACTTTGTTTAAATGGTTAGTTTGGATTCACACAATAACACAAACAAGGCAGCAGTAGAACTGCAACTCTTGTGTTCTGTGAGATAAAGTTATTGATTACAGGTAGAGTGATTACAGGTGGAGTTTGGTTGGTCTGGAGAAAGCAATATTTGGCTAATGTATCAGCATTTTTTGTTAGAAAAGGCTGTCTGACTGCAAGTAAAAGTGGTGAAAACATTCTAAATATAGAGTACACTTAAGCTGATAATGATTTTTTTTTTCTTTTAGTAGACCAAAGTACATTTTCCTGCTGACCGTGTTCACATTGCTTACCTTCCTACACCAGTACTCCTGCTGCTTCTCCAAACTGGGGTCATGCTGATTGCCATTTACTGTAGGTTTTTTTAGTGACTATGGATAAGTAGCTCATACAAAACCACTTCAAAAAATCTGAACAATCCTTTTAAAATTACCATTTTTGTAGACGGGCATGGCTGCTGATTACATTGCATTTGCGATCTGAACTGACTTAATTTGCTTTGCTTGCATTACCATCATTCCTGAATTTCTCAGATAACAAAGGTTTTAAAGTCATAATACAAAGCATGTTAAAAACATGACCGGAAAATAATTTGCCTTTCCTAATCTGCTTGCCTCGTGTCGTACCTTTGCTTAAAAAAGAAATGAGTTTTCTTAATCTGCAAGCCAGATGTCCTGCCTCTGCCTGTGCTCTCTCTCTCTCTCATCCCGTCCTTACTCTAACTCTGCCCTTGTAAGCAGTGCGCGGCTGTCTCTCCCGAGGCCTCATTTCGTGGCCTCAGCTTGCAGCAATGCAAATGAAGATTAGCACGCATGAATGCTCCTTCCTTGCTAGCTCTGTCACTGAGTGAAAGGTCCAAGGGCAGAGGGCTCCTGCTCCACAAACACAAAGAGCACTGATCCAGGATCACGACTCCCATCTGCCACAGAGGGCACAGGGACTCGCTGAGAGTGCAGGGGGCTCTGTGGAGGTCCTGGAGATTGGGACATGCAATGATGGAATGTGTCAGCTTGATGACAGATAAGATACTAAAGACGATAAGATTTATGTCACAATTCTGTCCGCTCTATTCATGTTGAAGCTTTGCTCTTTGGTAGCATTGTTCATCATGATTTATGTGAAATACTCCATTCTCAGAAACCTGTTGGGCTGCACCCAACTGTACATTTTCCTAGTTGACTAGTAGTTGGTAGTTCAAACCATTAGTCGATTAGTCATTGCACATTTAGGATATTAATTTAATTATTCAAGTATTTATTTTTGGAACACGAAGCAAGTTGCCTGTCAAATGCCAGTGCCAAAAGTGGTAATGATTATGAATGTCTCAGAAAAAAACAGCAAGGAGACTGAACTTTTTGTCAAAACAAAGGCATAAATAACTTCCAACTTCACAGAAACAAATTAAAACTTATCAACATGATGGATGTTGTATACTTAGGGGCCTTCCTTGTCCCCAGTGTCTGAGTCCTGGTCGGAGATGCTGTAAATCACATTGGTACTGTATTGCCAGCTGTCAAACTTCCCTCCATTTGTCGAAGAGCCTGTGTCCCAGTCTGATAGGACCACTAACTGAGCTAGCTAGCTAATGGCAGCTACAATACTATTAGCAGGTGTGTGCCAGTGGCTTCAGTGGCTGAGACCAGTTAATTTGCCTGCTCGCCAGGCTCTGGTTCTGGTGCCCATTCTGGCAATGCTCCCAGCCAACATTCTCCGCTGGGCCCCATTGCCACCGGGTCTGAAAACTTCCTCCTCATCCTGGTGGTCCAAAGCTTGTGTGCTAGCAGTGTAAACAAACACCAATGCTCCCCCAGTTCCAGTTAAGTACAATATCCCCATGTTTGGGGGCCACCTTCACTGTCAAAAGAAAATCGATCTGAACTATCAAATTGTGCATTTTCCTTGGAGATTACTTTTTGAATTTGGCATCTAGGGAGATAAAGACTAGAAACCATAGGAAAAATTTAGACTAACGTTTTGTTACTTATGTGTATAGCAACCACTGTGGTCAATAACAGATTATGGTGAATCCTAAATTGCAATTTAACAGCAGCACAAATAGAAAACAGACATTAAGTCAGCACATTGACTACAGTATGTATTATCAGTTGCACTACAATATATGGTCAACATTAGCAGACATTAGCCACTAGAAGCCACTTTGCATAAATTCAACTTTTTAGAGAGTTTTAGAGATTGTATAATTTCATACTTTGAAAGTCACATTGTCATTAATAGACTAGTCATTTAAAATAGCTCAAATATAACTCCTCTTCAGTATTCATGATGACAGCTGAATGCTAATGCTACACCTGACATGGAATTAATTAATGAAGTCATTACTGCTATTGCCAGCTGTTAATGAATTCATAGATATCATTGAAAACTTTGACAACCAGATATATTCCATTTGGCTCACTTATAATAAATGCAAATGCCCAGCAGATGTCAAAGCTTTTAAAAATTTGAAAGGATTATTTAGATTTGCAAGAGAATTGGACTTGAATATAGAATATGTTGATCCATCATGGTGTCCAAGACACCTCAATCAGTGCCAACTTAGAGCAAAGACATCTGAGACATAAAAAACATGAGCAACAGCTTGAGCATTAAATTCTTGTCCCCGTGCAAAATGAAGTAGTAAATGCCTTGTCACTTCTTAATGTGTTTTTTAAGTGCTCGCTGCTCACGTTTAAAATGATGAGTCTTCTAGAAGATTTAATCAGTGTATAGTTGTAACTTAGGAGGATTTATTACATTTGAGCACTTCCCTCTATTGCTCTGAGTGTTAACGTATACGAACTTCCAGAGGCATAGGAAGCTAGATTTGGAAAATGATGGTTCATTCTGTCAAATTGCTCCACTTTCACAGATACATGGGGACAAGGAATGGAGCATGTTGCTGGTCCAAGGCAGTTGTAGTCTGTTGTTCCTAATTCATTAGACATGCATTTGGTGCATTGATTTTGGTGAAGCAAAAAGAGAAAACGACTCTTTGCTTTCCAATTAGATGGTAACTAAGTCTCTCTGTCTGATTCTGAATGAATTATATGCAGTTTTTTTTGCTCATACAAAGAAAGTAAATTAAAACTGTTACTTTTTGCGCTTGGTTTAATGGGCAATTTGGAGAATCTGATTGCTTGTGCAGAAATGGCAAATACATGATAAAACTTTGGGCCCCTGGGGGCCATGGCTCTGCCAACCTCAGTAAAGACTGATGATTCCTTGCTTCACTGGAGAGAGGGAGGCTGTGGGGTAACACGATAAAATAGATGGAAGGGAAGAGAGTAAAGCTCTGCTCAAGGGAAGAGGAGAGAGTGAGCAGCTGATGTTCATAGATTGAAGCGATTATAACATTCAGGAGCAGAGATCATGACAAGGGACTTTGGGGTGTTTTACCTCATGACAGCATCTGCGTTTGAGGTGGAGCCATCTCTGCGGGACGGATTGTAGGGAGGCGCCTGTTTATTGAGGTGTTTTAACGTAATGACTCATAGCTAAAGAGCGCCTCATTGGGGGACGGGGAAATGGATGAAAAAGGTATTTCAGTGAGCAGTTCAGTTGCCCTGAAAGCCAAACAGATGGCTTGCTGTGGAAGAAGGAGCCTCTGAGGTCTCTATCTGCAGATGGGATGCATAGAGTTTGCCTCCAGGGGATCTACTTCATGCTATCAATTAGCTACTGCATGACAGAGACCAGTGGGCTTATTAAAATAATATTCGCATGTCAAAGTAAAAGACAGAAGTCACTGTCTGGCCCTTATCCTTTGGTCATTTTGTATGCATCGCCCTATTTCGCCTCTGGTTGCTCAGTTTAGCCCAAGTTTATTTATTTATTTATCT
>JAJHUR010089061.1:0-10995 GCA_027495735.1 Lutjanus campechanus | reverse complement strand
TCAAATATAAAAATATTGGTTAGCTGCAGCCCTATTTACAGTGTTTAAGTACATTGCTTAAAATACTTTTGTGTGGGTTAATATATGGGAATGAAGAGTGTTAGTGGAGTGCTTGTGGTGTAATATTATCTCCTGTTGTGTTATCATTTCTGACCACAACCCTATTTTTGGATTAACACAGTTACAAAATTTGAACTCAAGCTATTGTTTGTATATTTTCAAGTCAAATTTGTGAGACAGCTTCACATTTCTTAAACTGTCACTACTTCTTCTCTGATCTGTCACTCACCTCCTATCCTCTCCTCTGCTTTATGAGTGTCCACAGGTTTAGCTGGTGACTCTTTGGAGGACGCGACTCCATCTGTTGCTCTACTCTCCGCTGGCCTTAGGGTGCTGCCACTGGGTGACTTCAGCGCCTTTGTTGGGGTCTTAGCGGGGGACTTGCTTGTGGTTGTGGTGGTAGTGGTTTCACCATTGGACGGCTTCTTGCTGAGCTGGAGGCCGCTGGTGAACTTTTCATGCTGAATGGAGATGAAGAAATGAAACAATAGACAGAGAGGAGATTTAACTAGGATAATACAACTGTGGATCATGGTTAACACTGATACTTGACAGTGTGTGTTAGGGGACAGGTTGTGTGTGTGTGTTTTTTACCTTTAGAGCCTCCTCGGGCACAGTGAGCTCTCCTCTCACCACCGTGAACAGGTTGGTATGTGAGACAGACAAGTCAAGGAAACACAGAATAGAATATGACTAAGTCCAATATCCAAATTGCAGAAGCTGCAGTTTTTTGATAAAGGGAAATTGTGATGCAAAAGTTATAATTCACACTCAACATGAATCATATTGCAATCACAATATCTGTCAAAATAATTGCAATTTTATATTTTGTACCATATCATGCAGCCTTATATCAGGGCTTGAACGATGCTTGGCTGGTCCACATGTTTTTGGAATGATGAACACACTGGTGGATCAGTTTGGGCTGAAAAGTAAAAGGATATCATATCCAAACCTCAGCTTGTCCTCCAACTTCAGAGTGATGTACATTTGCTCCTGGATGCGGACATCATTTACAAAGGTCTGCGGATGAGAGGAAAAGGCAAGACGAAAGACTATTTAAGTATTTTAAATCAAATTTAACAATAAATAATTGGAAAAACTTAAAATAAAAAATTAAACTACAGGTCTATTTTGGGATGTGAAGAGTTAAAACCTTTATTTCTATGAAGTTTCCATGTAAAAGACATAAGTGAAGATAATACCACAAAAAGGCATCTGATTAAGCTGCTCCACATTTGTGTCACTCATTACAGTGTCTGTGCTTCCACATAGAAATTAATTAATTAAGTTAATCTAGCCAATATTTTCTCAGTTAATTGATAATTGTTTTGTCTATAAAAATAGTGAAAATTGTCACTAATATTTGGAAAAAGCCTGCACATTTTCAACTTGATTTTTTTGTCCGAACAACAGTCCAACTAGGGATGTTAATGATTAATCATTAATCTCTTAATTGCCTTTAAGAATTTAACAGATTGAACATTTATTAACCAATAATGTATGTTTTTGTGTACCGTTTCTTCAGACATCTCATGATTTGGCTTGGTCTGCTTTATTAGTCAAGAAATTGCAGTAAAATTGCCCCATTTTCAGTCTGTTTTGTTTGGCAGAGCTATTTGTTGAATAAGGACAAGAGCAGCTGTTTTGAGAGTTTAAATTGTTTGTTTTTCATGAACCAGTGTTTCATGTAATGAATGTGCTACTAATATTGTTCAAATATATCTTAAATTGAGAAAAAAACATACTTTTTGTATCTTACTAATTATTATATCATAACTAATTGATTGTTAACATGTTCAACTATGAGTTAAGTAAAATGCAGAAAATTTGCAAACCGAATCCACCCAAACCCAAAAGATATTCAGTTTAGTCACATATGACAAAAAAAATCCTGACGTTAGAACAAGAGATTGCTAAAAAAAAACAGTCAATTCTTTTAATAAAATAGTTGCTGATTAATATTCCGGTAATTGATAAATCACCTAATGGTTAGAGCAGAAATAACAACTATTTCATTGGTTTTACTCAGATATTTTTTCTGGTTTCAGGATTTTGGAAGCTGTAATAGTTGCCAGACAGTAATTAAACTCACATGTGGTCAGTGAGATCCTAGTTTGCATGAAGCCATGGTGAACAGTTGAATCAGCTGATCCTGGTGTCTCTTTATAAGAAATCAGTCTGCACACCCAGGACTTAAGGCCTGTGCATGACAAAGCATGACTATCCTTTTCACTGCTTTCTTTCCCATCTCTCTCTTTCTCCCACTCCTACTCCCCCCTTTCACCCCTCCTTCTACTATGCAGCTCTGAGACGGATCATGTTTCACTGAACTGCAAATGAAATTCTATCATACTTGCACTGCTGTTGTAATAAAACATTCCTGTCTCCTCTCTAGTGAGAAGAATTCACGACAGCTTAACTAAACAGCCACGAAACACCTCCAGTAAGACGGTAAATGGTGACACTGCCCAAACTCTCAAACTCTTTTACCTCGCCACTGTGGCAAATCTCTGCGTATTCTTCACTGACTCAGCAGGAGAAAACTTCCTCTGAATCCAGCCAAAAAAACTGGATGGTTAATGACACAGCAGGAAGTGGCTCTGACTCTGGCTTCCTGTCGGAGAGCTGGAAAGGATGTGTGGGACATTCTGCATATGTGTCCAATCTGGTGGGCTGTGACTGAGTACTAATCACTACACATGACTAACAGCGTGTAGACACTCCACCCGGGTTTTACTGAACTACAATATCAGAGAAGATACTTGTATTGTAAATGGAAGAAACACAGAGTTAACTTGTGTTTCTCAGAGTTAGATTACAGAATTCTCTTTTACATTACAGACAAATGTTTAGATTTATCATCAATAAGGTAGTGTACAGTAGTGAACTGTATAGCATGAGTTTTGGTATATCTTGCTTAATTTACTCAGTCAGTGATTTGACTGAGTGCTCTCACACCTAAAATGTTTGGTTCGATTAAAATGGACCCTGGTGTCTTTGCCTGATTAGTATGCCTCTTTTGGGCGGATATGAAAGATGACAAGAGAGCAAATCAAACAACTGGATGAAGAGCTCAGTCTGATTCCAAGTGGACTCAGGTGCAGTTCATGGTTTGAAAGCAAACAAACCAACCACAAGATTTTAGGATAGCAAATCAATGAATTTAGCATTACTTCAAAATCTAAACTACAAATAAATATATCTGATGATCATGAAATCTGTTCAGGGAGCACCCTTATTGATTGATTCTTTTTATTTTTGTGTCACGCACAAGAAGTGCCCAACCCCCATGAGTTTACAAGACACTAAATACATATGATAAGCAATAGAAAGGTAAATTTATGCAAATTTGCAATTTAACAACTTATCATAAAATGTATGCATGTATTCTGTGCTTTTATTGTGTGTTCTGTCAATTCATTCCATTCAGTCCATTAAAAAAATAGGGAGTAATATCAGCTCCTAGTATTCCTTTGTTTATATTTGGATCACAGATTGTGCCCTTAAGTTGTGATTTGCATAATTAGTTTTTTTCTAATTAACCTAAGCCCTGATCCAAATCTTCACTGACAGAGATTGATTGGCAGCAAAAAAACAGACTATTGACTGCCAAAAAATAAGTTAACCTCTAACCCTTCAGAAGGTAGCTCTGAGGTTTTTACCTTGAATGTCTTTGATTTTTTTTTACTGTGTAGGTCTTGATTTCTCTCTGTCTTTGCAGTTTCAATCCATCTTTCTCTGAACCCCTTTACTCCTCCTTCAGCAGCTTAAACACATTCTCTTATCTCTCTCATCCCTCATCCATCATGTGACCCCTTATTTTCTCTTCTCTATTCTTTCCTCTCTTCATTTGCTCTTGTCCTTTTATCTTTGTCCTAACCTCTCTCTCTCTGTTTTTCATATTTTTATCTGTGTACTCACCCCATTCAGGCTGCCCAGGTCCTTGACCTTGTGTTCGTCGGTTCCAGCCTCATAGTTGATGACTGCATGCTGCTTATCCACGCTGCGGGACTTCAGACAGAGACAAACACGTGGAGCATTAACCCAGTGGTTATGGTGTTGAACTTAATGTGATTATTAAGATCTGGTCATTAAGATCAGATGTTGTCAGTCCAGATTTCTTGACAGAGGTGAATATTCATTTTTCTCTTCATCTGTGCTGCTCTTCTGTAGAATACTAACGGGGTCTTACACAAACCATTAGAGAGCTGTGTGTGGTTGGAGTAGACTGTGCTATGTTAAATATTTGTGGAGGAATGAGCATCCAATGTCAAGAATGTATTTCTGACAGCAAGCCTCAATGCTACTATGTATGACATCTTCCATAGTATCAACTTGAATCATATCATATCAGCAGGAATTTCAATTACTTTGAGACTGTAAGCAACATACTGACACTATCATATTCATGCATAGCTGTACACACACACACACACACACACACACACACACACACACACACACACACACAAGGATAACCCTGGAACAATGAAGGACTGGAGGTGAAAGTATTGATTTTCCACAGTGTCCAGATATGAGCCTATCAGCTGTTTTGAGGATAAATTATTTCTAGCACAAATACTGCAACCTTCTGCATGAACAGCTGAAAAGATGATGTGAGACTCAGATAGAAACATATTGTGCAATTTGGCAGATATCCCTCTTGTGTATCAAGTGTCACAGAATTTTAAAACACATGTTTAAGTATGCATTGATATTGTCTGCTAAGCAAATTTCCTCCTGTCTCCAAATGTCTGTCAGATTGCCCTTCAGACAAACACTGATGATCCCTCTAACAAATCATTTAACAGCTCTAACAGTCAACTGAAGCACTTTGTCTGACTCATGAAGGACACACTTGATTCATGAGTAAACATGAAATGAAAATTAAACAAAAAGTAAGTAATTTGCACAATGAAATCTAGGCAAGAATGAGTTAACTAGCACTAACGTATGAATCTTTCGTATAACCCCATTACTCCCCTTCTTTAAACAAACAGACACCTGGACTGCACACTCATGCTGAAGCTAACCGTCGAACAGATTACCTTAGTGAGATTAGGCTAGATCAAACAGGATAGAAACCAACTGAGCTGCCTGTTGTACCTCACGCTACAGGATAGAGCAGATTAATGCTGTGAGACACAGACACACTGCTGACAAACTTAGTATGTGCAGAGGCAACTTTGAATACAGATGTGGAGTAGATCAACATAATTAAAAAAATGAGTGTACAAAGTAAATACATCTGAAGTGTTCACAATGAGTAGATACAGAAAACTTTCTCAAATGTGTTTGTAGGAGTTAACACATCTTGTGCATATAGGCCGAGAGTGAAAGAGAAAGAGACAGAATGATAACAAGAGGAAGAAATAAAGATATGAGTCTAATTTGATTCATCAAGGAAACAAGAAACACACGCTGCAGATGAGTTGAGCTATGAGACAGAAAATTCTGAGAGACAGAAAGAGCTCCAACAGCCTCACTGAGTTTTTTTGTGTCCAGTTTATTACTACCCAGAGGAAAATATATTATATGATTCAGGTTGACACCATGGAGGCTCTGTTACTGAATTTACGGCACCCCTTCCACCTTTTTGATAAACAAATAAAGAATCTATTCTGATCATGAGGCCAGAGCTTGGAAATAGCACTGTCAAAACCATTGATATGTGTGTGATTGACAGAAAAGAAACAAGCTTTTGGCATTTTCTGCAAGCTGACACCAAAACATTCACAAAACACTCACTCAGACCACTCAAGTAACAGCGTGATAATTCTCGTGTCATTCGATGAATTAAAGGTAGATATTCCGTCTGCGAGTGTGTGTTTGTGTTTTATTTGGTCCATGACACAAGCAGCAGTTAACGTTTCGTAGCCTTGTGATGAGGCCGCTGCTTATTAAAGCAGTCACATGGAGGACAACTGTAAACAGCAGCACAAAACACACACTGCCAAAAAAATTTCCTCAATTCGAAAGATTTCCCCTATCTTCAATTCCATAGACATCACAAGGGTAGGAGTACAGGAACACACACACACACACATGCAGGAGCAGCAGACCCTCCGGTCATTGGAGACACATTAGAGAATGTGTTTGAATAAAAAGGCAAATCTTTTACAACTGCATGATTCAGAAGATGACCCCTGTTTCTTCTCTACTGCAGTTTCCTCATCAAAGAACAGGACTGTGAGAGGATCTAGGCCAGATGGGAGACTAATAAAACCTGGAAGGGCAACATGATCAGCTTTAGACACAGTGGTGCAGTCTTTAACTGTGAAATGTGTTCATAAATAAAGTAGTATTTTTCAACTGAGATTGAAAGTTTATTCTTGGAGACATTAGTTAACAACACAAACGCATCACAAGAACAAAATACTACAAAAAGAACACAAAAAGTTCTACAAGTGATCAAAACAATCTAGGAAAACTGGGAAAACACAATCTGTTCAGGAAGATTGTGTGATAATATCAAATGCTCCAGTATTTATATATGCAAGCCCATATCTTTGTGACAATAGTAGGTTGAAAAGAGGTTTTGTTTCAGTATATTTCAAAACTCAAGTCAAGAGCAACACAAACATAAAACTCAATTAACAATAATAACTAATTCTGTCTCTATTGATAAAATCCAACCGCAAGCATTGACTCAAATTGACTAAAATAATACTCACTGACCAAATAATACTATAGGAAATTTGTTGTTTTGTATGTATTTGGCCTGGAAAATATGCTGCCCTTCATGAGGTTTACAATGAAAATAAAGCATAAAGGGTTGTAACACACTGACTATTTTAGGCTGTTTCACAGCTGAGCAGCTAATAGTCACCTTGCAGGGTGTTACATATGGGTGAGAAAAGTCATGGAAAGGTTTGTGATGTGACAAATTTCTCAAGTAAAAAAGATAACCATACTGTGTACTTAAGCTAAAAGAAAATTAAATCAGTAATGAACTTTTTTTCATTCAATATAATTATATATATATATATACATTGTACTTTTATAATTCTGTTTCATGCTTCCAACTCTTCAACTCTGAAAACTTATTTGGATTACAAGTCTATATATCTCTTATGTTTTTAACTGATAAGGACTCTGTAATTAAAAAAAAAAAAAAACTCTTATAAAAAAACAACCATTTTTAATACCTTCAGGAGGTGCTGTGCAAAAAACTTAAACTTAGGAAGAAATCTACTTAAATGTGATAAAATTAACCATGAGGATTTCATTAGATAGAGTGGCAATCTGAAAAGTGTGACTAATTTCTATCTACACGGTATGAAAAAATAAATATCAGCGAGAGTGAATGAATGAATGTCTTCTTGACAGTCAGACTCTCAGACAGACACTGGTACCAGTAAACACGTCTCTCAGCATGTAATATCATAACAGAGACTGCTGCCATGGATGCACCCTCTCCCTCTACAACAGACTCAGCCAGATAAGATCTAACTCAGGAGGTATCTGCCCCACTTTCTATTAATAGTGCAGTGACCAGAGAGGTGCACATGAGCATACACATGGTCTCCCTGGATGTATACGCAGTTGCACAGACACTACCTCAGTTAACACAGACACACACACCAACATGATTACATATAAACATGTTCTGCTACTGCTAGAGTAACAGCACGAGCATTGAGGGCTCATTTGTAGTGGACTGAGTCAGTTAGCTTATGAAACAGCCTGCTGTGAGGTCAGCAGGTTATTTATATGACTTAATGAGTGTCAGGCTCTATGTGTTTACAGGTTATCACATTATCTGAAAGCTTAGTAACTTACTAAGATCCCGGGTGCTTTCAGACATTTCTGAGACATTTCCTTTAATAAAGACAGTAATAGTTAAGAGAGATTCATGTTTTGCTCTTTCTGGTTTATTTAAGCTGCTGTCAGTGGAGAAACTGGTGTGTAGGGCGTTCTCACCTGTAGCATGAGCTCGCAGTCATCCCGGCCGACAAAGATCATTTCCCGGGGGAGTCTGTGGCGAGTCCCCCCACTGCTCACCAGGAACCAGGAGGTCACACTCATCTCTGCAACCTGCTGCTGACTCTGGTACACACCTATCGGAGCAAAAGCAAATAATCAATAGGTCAGCTAATATGTAGTTTAATAAACAGAGTTGGCTCCCAGGGTGATACTACTACACATTTGTCCTCAAATCATAATATAAACATTCACATAAAGAACCATCCTTCAAATGCAACGTGCTGGAACAGTCCTGACAATAATCCTCTGTCTCAGAGTCAAAATTGTTCTTAGTACATCATCTAAATAAGGGGTGGGCTATTATTTTTCACTGTGATATAACGTTCTAATAATGGCTGAATCTCTAATAATGGAATAGTCATAAGTGTTCTATCATACCAGCACGTAGATGTCTATGAGCTAATAGCTGGCTCACACAGTAATGACCTTCTGTTGTGGGGCACCTTTTCTAAATTGCCATGTGATGGAATTATGGGCTACTTATTTTTATTGTCAGGTTCCAGAAAGTGAAGTTTTACAGTATGTAATGCATGCCAGGCACAGGTTTTAACGACAGTAGCAGCAACAGTGAAAGAGGAACAATGAAAACAACACGGACGTACGGAACTGAGTGGACGAAGTTACAGTTTAATATAAAAGATACAGCTCAGTATCATTTCCAATGAACACAGAACTGAATGCCAACGGTTTAACTATAAGATGAATGATATTGACTGTCCTAATTAGATTATAAATGCAATATTTCCAAGTGTTCATGATGGCCTTGTGGGTCAAATGGAACCTTTTCGTAGATGTGATCTGGTCCCCAGGCCGTATTTTACCCCAGTCTGAATCTGATCTAAATAAATTCACACCCACAGAAAGTCTGACACAGGTTAGGATATTATGTGTTAATCAGCAAACAAAGTCCAATTCTCACACACAGTGTTCTTTGAAAAACAGACAAATATGACAAATACTAAAATACTATAGGAAGGCAATTTCCTGTTCTGAAATAATTTAAAGAAAATAATCTATATAGTTACAGCATAGTGTCATATTGTTGTTCCATTATCAGAGTGCGCATTTCAATATGTCAAAGTTAAATAATAGTATTTTTAAGAGATAAATTCTGGGGGGGGTAGTGAGTTCTATTACACACCTCTGGTCCAGGTAGCTCACTGCTGATAGACTGCCAACAACACAACACAGCTAGGCCATCCTGAGGAGAGAAAGAAAAAATTTTTTTTCTTATTTTTCATTTATACTCATAAAAGCAGGCAAACCCATGAAATTTGTTTCTTTGCAACGTGATATAAATAGCTGAGCTGTGTAAAAGAGCACATGAAGCAGTGAGGAAAGACAGAGTCACTGACAAAGTGTAAACATTGGTAGAGAGACACTGAATCAAATCACCCCATCTTGCTTCATTTTGTTTTGCTGGTAGGGGGAATGAGGTTGAGTGGGCGGTCTTGCAATGTGATGCCTCACTGTCTACGCCTGGAAATGAGCACTCAGCCAGCCAGTAAGATGCATCCTCTCTCTCTCTGTGTGTCTGCGCTGATCATTGCCAGATGTTAAAGGAGGAAGTGATGTAGGAATGTTGGCTGGTCTCCTCAGCAGGACATTTATTTTCCCTCCTGCCTACCTCCTCCCCTCGCTCTCCTTCAGATGAGCTGGAAAGGAGGTCAAAGCCAGCCACTCTAACTTTCTAACTGCCCTGGAAGAACAACATTGAGCAAAACTAACTGATGGGCGTGTTAATCTGTATGGCTGTTTTCTAACGGAACTGGCCACAGAGCACGTTAGAAGTTTGGTTTGATGGCTGGTTTAGTGACTGATGGGACTGATACTTTCTGAACAACCAAAGCAAAAAGTACCTTTTAATAATTACATTTTTCACTCTGTCACAAGATGACAACAAAACAGAGTGGAGCCTCTCACAGTCAAGTAGTCTGTTGCCTCTTTCATGAATTTTAAAAGATTCCTGCATTTGGCTACACCTTAATGTCTATACAGTCAATACAGGGGTTGAGATGATGTTGATATTTTTCATAATTATTTATTTCAATGTTAAACAGGTTCCAAAGGGAAGCTTTTCATGGTGATTCCAAATGGTACTAAAATAGCAGGAGCTCTGTCGTGTGTAGAAAGTGCCAAGAAAAGCCCATCAGAGAAGGAATTAAAGATTATTGAGCTAAGCTCTTGCTCACTTGACCTCATAAGTACTTGGTATACCAACTCAATAATCCCCCGGGTAAAATTTTAATCAACTGCACACCTCTGACGGTTCTTTGCACAACACTGTTGGGAACATGACAGTACTAAAGCAACAGCTGTCACTGATGTACAAGGGATCAGCTTTTCATGACTGTAACAGAATATCTGAGAATATCTAACGATTTTATATGATATGTCAAACACTTAACAAGGAAATCTGCAGCAACATGCTGTCATAGTTATATAGTTACATAGTTATATTTCGCCTTTATGGTGCAATTAGTGCAGAGTGACAGAAAATACGTAGACTACTAAGGGAAAAGGGAGGATTTGTGACAAACAAGATTAGGTAGGCCTATGTCCAAAACTGATCAGACTTTTAAAAGTACTGTGCATCAACAAAATAAATTATCCATAAAGCAAGTGCAAAAATAAGTCTTTATTATCTCAAATCTTAACCATATGCATAGCATAAAACTCACACTAACATTAAGTGAACTTAGATTTCTGTGGCCTTCGCCAAAATAACTGACCATAATAATAAAACTACATTCAGGGAAAGATGGACTATGGATGGGAAAACAATGCAATGAGCTGACTGCATCAAATCAAACTGTCATTGGCCAGATGCCAACTCAGTATCTCATGTTTATATGATGTACACGTTGGGCTTGTATTCACACTGCAGTCATATGATCACTGTATATGCCAGATATGGACCAGATATTGTGTTTGGATGCAACACAG
>JAJHUR010089056.1:2500-13358 GCA_027495735.1 Lutjanus campechanus | reverse complement strand
TGGCAGGAAAACACTTCCTTGTTGCCATGGCTGCAGGACATAATTAAAGAGGCAGAAGGCAATAGGAAATTAACACTCTGGGTTTTGATAGCTCCACATAGCAATCTTGAGCAATAAACACATAAAAGTCTTCTGTTTGAAATCAATAAAGAATTTTACGACACGTCTTTATTTAAACGGTTGCTCACCTCATGGCTACATTACTGCCGTCCACCACGATTGGCCGCAGGTTGTCCTGGTCACACAGAGAGTCTGAAGGACAGGGCGAGTCCGACCTTTGGCTGTCCAGCAAATCAGAACAGCCGCAAGAGGAGGAGGTGGATGAAGAAGATGAGGTAGAGGCTAATGATCCAGCTGGCTGCTCGCTGTCTGTCTTGGTGCCCAGTTTGACCAGCTCTCCCAGTATGTCATTGATGAGGGTGTCGGGGCCGAGCTTGGACAGCACCAGTCGCACCGTCTCCTCAGAGTAGCCCAGCTTCAGGGCGAACTCCAGCTTCGCCTGGTACTCCTTCCCGCCGGTCTCAGACGCCGGCTCTGACGTGATGGGATTGGATGGAGGCTCGGGTGGTTGCTTGCATGGCGAGCTGGGTGATGACTGGGCGGGGGTGTCGTGTTCGGCCTTCGATGAGAGTTCAGAAGGGAGCTCAGGAGGACCCTCAGTGCCTAAGTCCACACACTGGGTCCGACAGAGCGGCTGGTGGGTGTTCTTACTGTGAGTCAACCCTCCCTCTCCTCCGTCCGGGTCCGGGCCGGCAGCGAGGGTGGCACCGGAAGACGGCGCCGTCTCGCACTCTGCATCGGACCCGGCGTTTTCCTCCACCACGGCCGGGGGAGGGGAATTGGCGGTGCTGCTGTTGCCGGAGCTCTCCCCCTGCTCCTCCATAGCAGGGGGCCCGTCAGCGCCGCCAGCCTGCCGGTCAGCCCCTGCTACGTGGAGATACTCCAAATCCAGCGCCAGGTCGAGGATGTGGCCTGCTCCTGCCTCCACATGGTCCTTCTGGCCCATGGATCTGTCACAGACATCCAGCACACGGGGCCGACTGCTGCCCGCTCACAAAGCTCGACTCATCGGTGCCTAAACAAAGAGACACAAAGAAAGATGGAGTGAATGTGAGATACGTACAATCCTGGGAACCAGATTAATCTGAGAGCTCGTGTTTCATTAGATCTGTGAGATACGCCTGCCTCTCCTGCCTTTTAGATAGATTTCAACCCATCCTTGATCTGGCCCGACCAATCACAACCGTTAATCTAATATGGGGCGAGTTGGATGACTGTACAGAGGAGGGTTGTGTCTAGAAGGGAAGCGAAGTCATGCAAGAGATCATGCGAGAGTGATCATTTTAACCCAAATCGTGATCTTTCCCTAACCATAACCAGGTGGTTTCTGTCCCAAACCCAAAAACTACGGCGTTGTTTCACAACATCCACATTAAAGAAAACTTGACTTTCAATTTAAGCATTTTTTTTTTAGCACCGACACCTCTGCAATTGTCAGACTATCAAGTCTTGATTTATAAAGATCAACAGATAATTGCTTTTATGTCTTGATAACCGTCATTTACACCTTCAAATCCTTATTTTAAAAGATCTAAAGAAATATACAGAGTCTATAATGTCCGGTAAGCTGCAATTTGTTGCCCTTGAAGTGTGTTTTCTCTACAGACACATGCTGAATTCTGCAAGTTGACAGGGGACGGAAAGAAAAAAAAAACTGGTAAAAGCATGATCCTGCCTTTTCAATACGATTAATGGAACTGAAAGCTCATTTCAATCAATTTTCAACTTAAAATTGTGACGCTATTCATCAGCGTACAATACTAAATCGATTTTTTGCACAATAATTGGATTGTTGCTGATAACACAAAGTCTGCCAGAATACAATTTTGATTTTATTTGATTCAGGGGCCTGCGATCGATGTCTGCTTTTGGCCATAAAAGAAAAAAAAACCCACAAATAACTGCAACCATACGTGCAATTAAGTTTGGACAGAAACAGTGACACAGATGTGCCATGTTTTCAGTTATTCTGGCTGATTAGAGCTCTGCTCAGGTTGAATGCGGGTTGTAGCTTTGAGGAGTAATTTTTTTAGGTCATAAATCTCATTTACCAATAAGAGTGATAAAGGTGTGATTTATCTTAATGTAGCAGGTATAACAAAGCTAACAGGAGGCTTAGGAACATGTCAAACTTTTGCACTTCAACACAGTCCTGAGCTCAGGTCTAATCAACCAGGTTAACTGAAAACAAGACGACAGTATGAAACCATGTTTTCATTTTGAAAATCAATGTGTACACTTATCTTTTTTTGTGTTTTTTTCATGCAAGTAGGCAAAGATGGACAGAAAAGAAGAATACTGGGAGAATCGCAGAGAATCTCATTCTAAGGTAATGCAGCATCACACGTCTTACTCTCAGATGGTTATACACTATTATAAACATACCTAATATTATTCCATTTCTGCCGTATTCTGCCCTGTAAATCTTGCACACTGGACCTTTTAAATTAAAGTAAGTTGACACTTTCAGAATAAGATGACTGAAGTGCAGAGACTCTTGGCTGAAAACAAGCGATGTGTCTGTTACAAAAGCAAACACACCACTGAAATTCCTCCGAAGTCATTTGCACAGCGAGAATTTGCATTCAGGCTCCATTGTTACGTGATAATGTAGAGTCAACACTGACTGTTATTTTAGGAAAATCTGACTTTTTCGCCCGGGCCTTCCTGACACTGTGCGGCTTGTTTACACTGGCTGTGACTGGCTGTCGCGGGGCAGTTGGGGACTCCGCCGAGCCACAGACTGCCTGACACAAAGAGCCGACGGGGCCTCTCACCCTAATTAATGGACTCCCGCGTTTTTTTCTTTTTTAGTCTGGCCCCAGTCTGTGTTTATAGGGCCACGCCACAGCACATTAATCTAAAGGGGGGAACAGAGGGTGAACCGTTTAAAAAAAGAGACAGCAAGCCGTTAGTGATGATGCTGACGGACCCTTCCCCCTCGCGTTCTACCTGGTAATTAAGGTCCATATGCTTCTCCACACCGGGGTGGCGGAGTCACTCATTAAAACACAGAGGGGCTCCAAGGCGGCCTGGCCAATCAACATATTGCATCCAAGCACCAAGGACATGGGATCTGGTTAGGCTAATCTGATTGGTGTGAAAGGTTTAGACGCACAAATTACAGGGAGCACTTTGGAAAGTTAATCTGAGATCATGAAACTGATATGTTAATCTCTTGGAACGAAATTACAGGCCTGGACCGAGGCGAGGCTGCATGAAATTTAGAAGTCTCAGGATGTGTAGTATTTCAAAATAAAAGATCTATATTTCACTTTGTTTAATGGTACAAATGTAAAGTCGCCTGAAGCTTCACCCTGGTTGGTCATCGGCATCTTGCAGCCACAGACAAACAACCCGAGCCCACGTTTTCTGGACAAAACACATGATGGAAGAGGAAGTGACTTAAAGATGGTGGGTGAGAAGAGGGGGGGTGAGCAGGGTGGAGTGAGTGCGCATTTTATGAAAAAGGGCTGCCTAGCAACGGCGGCTGAGCTACTGTTGCTAAGCTACAGCTGTTGAAAGCATTCTCCCTTTCCAAATGCCAAGACAGAGGCTGCAGCGTTCAGCCGGCGACCCGCCTTCCACACACACACAAAGACACACACACACATAACAAAAAGGTCTGGTGTGTGGGGGGCAGGGAGGGGCTTAAAGTGTGCCTCGCTGGCAGCCCATCACCGCCACCCAAGACAGCAATAGATGTGCAGGAGTGATTAGGACTGGGACCTTGGCATCAACCAGTGTGGGCGCTGATGATGCCCATGAACACACACACACATACACACAGCGTCTGCCTCACTAAGTGAGTCATGCTGCTGTGGAGAGTCGGGCTACTGGGAACATTTCATGCACACTCTGACACAGCCAAACTGTCTTTCCGTTTAAGTCTCTAATGTTCGACATCAACCAGACGAGGCACGAGCAGGACATCAACGCTCAGACGTAGACGTGACACGGATGACTCTGATCAGGGACTCGAACAGAAGTAGATCATCATTAATCGTATCTAACTACAGTGAAAGTGTTCGGGTATCACAGAAGCTGTTTGAGAGAGGAAAGTTTAACTGCAGGGGCTTAAAAGTTTGCCAGGAATGTGTGTAACAAGCAAATTACAACAAATCCCTAAAATGACACAGATTAACCGGGACCTGGTATCAGCAGTAGTGCTCAGTATCACACTAAGTACGCTGATCAAATGAGATATTAGCAATGATGTGACCGATGATTATTAAAATACATGTTCTTCACCAGTGTCATAAATTCAGTGTTTCCACAAAAATAACCGCCAACTACTTCAGTTATTGATTAATTTAAGGAATTTTTCATGCAAAAATGGCAGGAAATGCTGTCGTCAGCCTCTCAAATATGCATAGTTCCTGCTTTTCTCTGTTTTGTATAATATTAAACTGAATATCTTTGGGTTTTGGACCGACAAAACAAGACATTTGAGGATATCACCTTGGACTAAACATCATTTTCTGACATTTTATAGATCAAATGATTAGGTTTTGTAAGTAATTCGCAGATTAATCGATAATGAAAATAATTGTTAGCTGCAGCCTGATCATGGATAGATCTTTTAATACTTTTTTAAATGATTAAAAAAATCATATTGTGATTATCGCAATGTTATGACTTGTTAAAAGCAACAACAAGCACGGCTGAAAGTTAAAGTAGTGGAGGAGTTGGTTCCAAATGGGGAAGCGACTTCAGTAGTGTGGAAGTGGTTTGTTTACAAAGGATCAGATGTACAACAAGCCGCAGAGATACAACAAACTGATTTCACCACCTCAAGCAGAAGCACCTGAGTGAATACGAGGAGAAACTCAACAGCTGTGCACTGTGTTCTT
This sequence comes from Lutjanus campechanus, assembly GCA_027495735.1. NCBI lineage: Eukaryota > Metazoa > Chordata > Actinopteri > Lutjaniformes > Lutjanidae > Lutjanus > Lutjanus campechanus. The sequence continues at coordinate 8,445 of JAJHUR010089056.1, read as the reverse complement.
TATCACTGCAATCCTGCACTCTGGTGCAAAACATATCTTACAGGCAACAGAAGCATCACCATGTGTGCACTCACTAATTGACATTACACTTGCTTTAAATGCAGCATTATATTTATCTAGTAGCTACCTTAAACACGGCTAAAATACCTAAAGCTAAGAGCTCCAAAGTGTGGCTGTACTTCACTCAAAAGGATTTTCACACCAGGACGTGCAACAAATGTTTAAAGGCAGTATAAGTTCATTTTAAAAGTATTGTCTCGGGTATCGTATGAGTGCTGGAAGCAAATATTTCAAATTATACCCAAACTTCAAATCAGCAAACGGCCACAAAAATCATATTAGAACCCGACTGATACTGAATATTTGGGCCAAATGTTGATAGTCATGTTAGTAAAAATAAATCTGATAGATACATTAAACCAAAACAAATAATATCAGCCAACTGATATCTGTCTGGTTCTACTACATATACAGTATCGAGCCCGTTAACGTGTGGGGATTTATTCACAACAATGCAGAATAATGAGGTGGTGATGGATTTTTCAGGGTTTTCCACAGGAACTTGTTTAGCTGAAGTGGTGAACCACACAGATTCCTGACTCATCTCATCTAAGACGGCGACTAATGGTAACTTCTCAGTTAATGGATCGATTGTTTTGGTTATGAAATATCAGAAAGCAGAAGAAAAGTGCACGTCGGGAGTCTTGTTTTCAGTCGGAGCAGCTGAATCACATTAACCCCGTTTGATTTTCACAATCTGGACTAAATCTGATCATAATCCTGTCGTTTTAGCTGCAGAAATATGATGAACGGCGCGCTCGTCACAGTTAAAGCCTGTTTAAATGTGCTCTGATTAAATCTGGATCTTTTCACAGTTTGGATTTTTTTTTTTTTTCTTCCAGTGTGGTCCAGGCTTCCACAGAATTCATTCATTCATTCATTCAGCTTCAGTTTTAACGGACCAACGGTGGAGTGACCTCATCACACCACCTCCGGACCTGCAGGCTGAGTGGATGCATCTTTCAAACATCAGCTCACACACACACACACACACACACACACACACAGAACTGCTGGCTTTGATGAAGCAGGCAGTAATGAATATGTAACACAGTCTTTACAGCGCTTTGTATGTGGAGCTTTGTGTAAAAAGTGTGTGTGCGGTGGGTGAAGGGGTGGAGTGGAGTGGGGGGTCTGGTCTGGGAGGGGCACAGGGAGGACTAGAGGGGGCTGTCTGGCGGTGTATCGCTGCACGCCCGACACTGTGCAACACTTATTGTAAAAAAAAAATGGGGGGGGGGGGCTGTCCCGGCGAAAGCTGAATAATCAGCCGGGGGAATACTCTGTCTGTGTCTGTTGTGTGTGTGTGTGTGTGTGTGTGTGTGTCTAGATGGCGCGCTAGGCTTTCCCCGCCAGCAGCAGGGCAACAGATGTCGGCTGAGCGCTACTTTGCAACTGGTGTCTCCCCTTCACACACACACACACACACACTGCACCCCCATCCAATAGAGCAGGAATAAAGACGCAGCAGGACACACACACACACACACACACACATACCGAGGACACATGATCAGATGTGAAAGCTGCACACACACACGTACACTGTAAAAAAAAAAAAACAAGTTTTATTATTAAAGTTACACACGAGTTCTTCTAACTTCTCTTCTGAGTTCAATCAACCCATTAAATTAAGTTTCCCAGCATGCATTGTTCGAGCATTAAAACTCTCCTGAGACACTTCTGTTTAATAATTTGAAGAATGATGAAAACTTCCTGTGTGTATAATTCGCTTTAATTTAAGTCATAATTATTTATTTTCACAATAACGGACACTGCAAGTTAATTATAAGTTATTAAATTATAATAAATCTTAAATGTTATAAATGGTCGTCAGTGTGACTGAAGAGTTGTTGGTTCTTCTTAATATTTTAAGCAGAATTAACATCAGGTTTATTTGACTAGGAAAGTTTGTTTTGAATCGTTACAAAATCGCCTCAACTTGTCTTTTCAAATTCAGTCAACTTAAAATTTTATGCAGCCGAGACACTAACTTTTTTAAGTTAAAACAATTTTTTTACAGTGTACTTTCCGAGGCCAATGTCTTCAACTAAAGCAATGTTCGCTTCCTCCTACAGCCTCATGTGACCCAGATTAGAAGAAGCCAGCTTTTTGTTACCCCCCCAACCCCCCAAAAAACCCCAACAACACCGGCCCATCCCCCCCTCCACCCTCTTCCTCCATCAAGGTTCATATCAACACAGATCACAGAGTTCACACAGGTGTAGTTCAGCACCACAAACTCTTATAACACACCAAGATTCCTCATAATGTAGAGCTGCAACAATAACTCACTGAATCGATTATTTTTCAACAATTGAATCAATGCAGATCAATGGAAAACCGTGATCAACAGCTAACCACTTAATCAAGAAAATGATTGACAGATTAATCAGTGCTGCTCTGATGTGGTGGTTAAACTGACTCACTACAGCGGCTCAGGACTGATTCATCTCTTGTCTGCTCTGTTTCACGTCCGCAGCCATCGTCAGACGGAGAACCTGCACTGTTCCACCTTCACCTCTTCTTCTGAACTCATCAACGTGACCTGGACGTGACTCAGGCCCGTTTTAAACTCGAGGGAACCGAGGTCATGTAAGTGAAGTGTTTAGGTACGTCAGCATGATGGTGATTTATGATGCTGCAGCTGGGCAAGCTGTCGTGCAGCTACACGGCTAAAGTACAGCTGGTGGGGATGTAACAATTAGAGCCCAACATGTCTACTGATATTCACATTTCTATCGATCTATACTAGTATCATTGGCATGTATATCATCCGATATCCACCTATATGGAATTTTAACAGATCATAATTTTTAAATATCGCGATAAATATCATATTGTGGACTTGTTATTATTGTATAACGGTGCCGTGAGCATCTTTAATTTCTCAGCCCCTCTGAATCATTTCAGTGGTCCAAGTATCAGTGCTTTTTTAAGACAGATCAGAAAAACAGCCATGTTTTTAATTTAATAACATGCTAAAAAGTAAAATTTCAGAATAAAAGTCCAGTTACAAGCAGGCAGAAGTGGACTTTTTCCACACTCACCAGACTTTAAAAGCTCAACGATGAAGAGAGGGAAGTGGATTTGCTCATTTCCGCAGATTTAAATCCTTGAAACCCAGCCTGCAGGTGAAACTGAGAAGAATAAAAACTCCTAAAAGTTCCCACGGCAGCTACACGCGAGGCCTCTGCTCGTCTTTTCTGCAGGTCCAGCAGTGCAACTCCAGGCAAACTCCAGCCTCCGTCCTCACTGTCTGAAGCTGTATCTCTTTTCCACACAAGCAGGCAACTTGGACAATGAGTGGCAGAACAGATGGAGCAACAATGTCTGCCATTGCTTCGTTTAGAGTGGCTGCTCATCCACCAATCAGAGCGCGGCGGCCTTACAATGAGGGCGCAGAGACAGCGGGGGGAGTGGCTGTGGGCGAATGCCTGCAACACCCAGTTTCCCCAAGGCACGCGTACTCAACGTGCACCAGCACACACACACACATGCACACACACTCCTCTGGTCGGGCTGAAAGGGCTTCCCCTGTGTGGCCGATGAATCAACGAGGGGTGGGCGGCCGAACAATAGAGCCACACAATGGGAGGCTGGGGAGGGCAGCTGCAGTGTGAGGGCTGGTGCTATTACGGCCCGGGGCAGCAATGGAGAACACCTGGCTACAGAGCAGCGCAGTCACTCTCCGCCCTTTGTCTCGGAGCGGAGGGTGGTGGTGGTGGTGGTGGTGGAGGGGCAGAAAAGAAAAGGGCTGAGGCTGGCTTAAAGAGTGGCGTGGCCTTTAAGAGAGTGCAGGAGGAAAGAGGAGAGTGTGGCCGGGCCTGAAAGGGGAGAAAGGACAAGTGTGGGGGGTGAGGGACATCAAAAAGTTTTATGTCCCAATGAGTGTGAGGAGGGGACGTGTTCCTCATTGTTGCAGCACACTTAGGGCAGATGACTCGGAAGCACAAATCTTTGCCTTTCTGTCTTTTATGTGAGGATGAAGCCTCGTGTGCAAATACAGAATCTGACTGAATAAACATCGATAGTGATGTAATAATTTATGTTTATTTGCACCAGTGTCACTGATGCAAACACATATTAAAGACAGAAGAGTTCCACATGCTGCACGCGGCCAGTTCGACTGCACAAAAACACAGTTTATCTGCAAAACTGGGCTCACAGCCAGCAGGATGAAAAAAAAAGCTTTCACTGGCCACTTTAGTGCAACACTCTGCTCAGTGCACCAAACCACACTGCTGGAATACAAGCACACAGTATCCAGCTACAGTATGTGGAGAAGAGGGAAGTGCAACAAGTGAGAAGCAGCAGACACTCAAGAGCAGATAGAACAAATATGGGTTTGCCATCTTATGCAAAAAAAAAAAGAAGAAGCCTTGGAGGATCTAACAGAATGCACCGAGCAAGACAAAGAAGAATATTTGAACTGTCTACACACCCCAGAGACATTTTCTGTCTGGATGCAGACTTAACAGACCGAAACTCGAAGATATTCTCTTTACTATCATACATGAGAAAGGATGGAATCAGGCAGCATCTTATCCAAAGATAAGATAATCCTTCATTGATTCCAAAAAAGGGGAAATTTGGGTGTTACAGCTGCACAAACACAGAAATAATGTTATGTTCATGCAGCTTTTTAAAGGGAAAATTTGGCACTTTTCATGTGGATGTACAGATGGTAAATATTCGAGGTGTCACAAGTTCAATATTAAATCATGGATTTGGAGAATTGTGACGCCCTGGTATCATGATTGGGTGTTAAAAGGGCATAAAAGCTCACAAGCATGGATGTGGTGAGGTTCAACACTTTGTGAAAAACTGCCTGGGCAAATTTCACCATCTACAATCCATAATATTAAAAGATTCAGAGAAATCTCTGCGCATAACGGACGAGGCTGAAAACCAACAAATGAACGCCTGTGACCTTTGACCCCTCAGGCAACACTGCATTAAAAAACTGAAATGATTGCATAAAGGATAATACATGAGGCTCAGGAACGCTTTGCAAAACAGTTGTTAGCAAAACACACAAATGCAAGTTAAGACTCTAACATGCCAAGAGAAAAGACATCTATCAACAACATCCAGAAACGCTGGAGACTTCTCTGGAGCGTTATTATTATTTGTAGACCTTGTGTGCAACACAGCAGTGTAGCTACAGAGCAGCCCGTCTGCAGCTCCACAGCAGTGGACTGCAGAATGTTATCCAGCCTCTAAGTTTGAAAAAACACCGGAGGGCAACATGTCTGCCAAGAGAAATATTAATTTAGTGAGATAAGACTAAATATCCAGCTGAATGTATCTTGGCAGCGAGACATTAGCATGTAATAAAAAGCAACATGTCGGCGTGTTTTAGTGTGTTCCTCTGTGTCGACGTGCCAAATAAAATAAGTTGTTCTTATCTTTCAGCTCGCTGGTTCAACAGGAAAACAACTGGCTGATTAAATAAGAAATGTGCTGCGAGTCAGCTCGACCAGTCAGATAAGGCTGATGAGGCCAGAGACAACAGCTGACCAACTGCACAGAATCCAAACACATACACACACACAGCAGTGCTCTGTACACCATCTGTCCCAACAAACAGGTGTGTGTGTGTGTGTGTGTGTGTGTGTTGCTCCTGACAACTGCAGCAGCAACAGGATGATCGTTTTTCTCTGTTTTGGACACAGACAGATAACGCTGAACTGCACAGTTCAAAGATAACAAACCTTGAGCAGATTCAGGAGAAGAAACGACACACACACACACACACACATACAGAATGAATGAAATGAACTATTTGATGCATAATTAGGGGTCGACCTACTTGTTTTTTTTCCAGGACCGAAACTGATCATTAATAGTAATCAAGGAAAGTGATAACTGATATTTGGAAC
>JAJHUR010089051.1:0-10277 GCA_027495735.1 Lutjanus campechanus | reverse complement strand
AGACATGTTGTGTTGTCTACTCACATTATCCCATTTTTCCCCCAACAATGCTCAAAGGCAGAAAGATGTAATTTTTTTGTTGGCCAGTTGCTAGTTACATGTCATGTGAATAAAACTTTAATATTACTTCGTCCATGAACATGATTTCTTCCTGAGTCATGTTAGACTCTAGATTTTCATCAGCTATGGGGGTTGCTTAAAAAAGAGAGAGAGAGAGAAAAAAACAACTCCCCTGATCCCACGCCACCTCAGAACATCAACAAACTATCTTTTGTTATGGTTTTAATGTGAGAGACACCAGTGGCAGAATTTACATATTGTGTGTTTGAATAGAGTTCAAGCAACATGGAGAGGCTTGCTTTCCCAAATTTAAATAAATGAATGAAAAATGAAATTGAGAGTTGTCAGGACCTAGTGAGGCTGCCATTTTGACTTCTGCTGTATTTCTTAACAAAACACTACATTATCTGCTGTCTAGCTAAAAAAGTTAGTTAGCCTACTCATGACGGTTCAGGAGAGAAGCTCTAATTTCTCCTCCTTTGAGAAAAACTTAATTGCCAAATTAATGGAGTAATATGGCCAAATAATAGGAGAGTAAAAAAACAACAGCACAGGAAGAAAAAAGAGACTGGCAAAAACTGCCAGACTGAGAAGAAGAAGAGAAGAGGAAAACAAGAAAACTTGGTTTAGTTTGTCCCTTCACTTCCTTCATATTTTGCTCAGTTCATCTCAAAAAGGTGGCCATTTTGAAAGTAAAACTTCCTCAAGTCTAAGTTTAAAGTTATTACTGGATCATAACTTACATTGGAGATAAAATTTATGGTGCAACAGAATTTAATTTAATCTCGGTTTAGAGTGAAAACTAAACTGAGCTTTTCTCAATTTGAGCTCTTAATTCTAAGCAAGTTTTAAAGTTTGGTGCAGCATAATTTAAAGTTAAACAAATGAATCTTTGGTGCAACTCGGTCGGTGATGATGGAGTATCTCATTAAAAAAAATGCACACACACACAGTGACTGAATGTGATTTAATCATTGAAAGAATTAAGTTTTAAAATGTTATTGTGGGTATACGGTCTTGAAATAAACATGATGCATATTCAAAACACTGTTATGAAGCGACAAATTAGCTTTAGACGAATGAGCATGGATAACTGCTTTGACTTATGATGAGTTCTTCCTTTTCTCTACGGGGAGAGAAACAATTATTCACATATAATTTGTTTCTCTCTCTCGCACACACACACACAGGCTCACTCACATACACACTTTAAGAGCTTCAGAGTGAGCGGTCGCTGCCTAGCAGCAGGCTGAGTAGGCTCTCTCTCAATTACTCCCACCATCCTGTACTGTCAGCAGCCATGAGTACTCGCTCGGAGAGGAAATTGCTCACCAACTGGAAATGAGACAGATCAGAAAAGAGAACATGTGCAAATGTCAAGATTTTTTACTCTGCACCCTTTGGTTCTCTGTATGTGTCTATGCAAAGAGCGGCAAAAAAACAAACAAACAAAAAAAAAACATGCAGATGGGGAGTGCAGTCTTGTCAAACAACGTGATTTAACAGGTAAAATGTATACAAATGTAAGCAAAATAGAGCATTCAGACATTTGACATGTTTTCTTTGCATCCACTTCTTTGCTCAGTCGTTACTCTATAATGTCAGTGATGTAGTTAGCTCAGCTATTTTCTATCTACCGAACATCAACTGTATCACAGCGCAGAAGGAAATGTGCCATTTCCAGCTATCTAGATAAAATAAGTAGCACTACAGGCAAGAGGACAAAAACTGGAGGGTGAATGGTCCCTTTAAAGACAGACTATGCAGGATTTTCACTCACAAAAAAACACTGCACCAAAAAATAATCAGTCTCAACAATCAGCCAAATCTAAGGCTGCAACAATGACTGCTTTCATTGTTGATTCGTCTGTCAGTTCTTTTCTTTATTTAGTTGTTCGGTCGATGGTCCATCAGAGAATGGTGAAAAATGATATTCAGATATTCAGTTCATTGCCATAAAAGAGTAAAGAAACCAGAAAACATTAACATTTGAGAAGCTAAAATCAAAATGATTCATTGATTATCAAAATAGTAAATCCTCATTGCAGCTCCATCCACAACCCACCAGAAGTGTTTTTTTTTTTTTTTTTTGTAGTGCCTGCATCCACAGAGACACCACCCTCCGCCCGTCTTACTTTCTCATTGTTTCCCTGATCACCAGTGATGTGAGCTGGAATCAAAAACAGCATCTTTCTCTGACAGGCAGCAACTCTAAATCCCCTGATAATATGAATGAGCTGTCTCGTGCACATGGACACGGGTGGTTACGTGACCAGCTCAGCTCAGGGGAGTCAGTCCTACCAATCACGAGCAGCTGTCCCCACTTAACGCATTTCCTTGTCACTGTGACAACCCTCGGTGGACAAACACAGATGAAAAAAAAAAAAGAAAAGAAGAAAAGCTGATCCAACAGGAAGGACTGCGAACCCACACACCAGACAACAGGAATTCAGTATTGAGAGCTAATAGTATCTGGTGCTATTATTCAGTGTATCACTCTTGCAAAAAAAAAAAATATATAATCAATGTCATGTTTGCTTTTAGATCCAGGATGCTTTGAAAGATGAAGTTGTCAAACAAAGCATCTCAGTTTGTCTCACGGGGCAATATTTAAACAAAGGCCTTGTTCATGAGGGTAAACCTTTTAAGGATTAGAAAAGTAAATAGCTGTGCCAGGCTCTAATGAGGGCTCCGTATTTAAAGGCTGATGTGATTTATTTATCCCAGGACTCAGGCTCTCAGAGCAGTACAAGGGGGGAAACAAGGTACGAACAGACTTTATATTTAATTTCCAACTATTTGTTTACATGTATTCCTGTAACTTTCTCTTCTTCTGTTCCAGTTTAAGTCCAGTGAGAGCAATGGAAAAACTTGGCCAATAAAGCAGATTTTAAACAGAGGTCCAAAGTTAATTCTTGACCTTTGCAACAGCAGCTGAGAAAAATATGATCATATGATCTTCGAAGACGATGATGTCATGTGTTGAAAGCTCTGTGACAGCTACTAAATGTTTTCTCGCCAGCTGTTTCAGGTCAGGAATGAACTTTGAACCTCATGTTTTTAAGCCAATATGGAAAAGACGTCCTTAAAGGGATAGTGTGATGTTTTCAAGGATTAGTTTGGATTCACATAGGTTGCACAATAAGACAAACAAACCAGCTACTCCTGTGTTCTGGAAGGTAAAATTACTATTTTTGGAGAGAGCGATATTTGACTTAGATTATGTCGGTTTCCAAAAGGCTGTCTGATTGCTGTCTGGTCTGTAAGAAATGCCAGCGGGTGATGACCAGCGGGTCTTTTGTAACTTATTATTATTCCATTATTACACAAGGCCTCCCCAAAATGCATGCATTGTATTGGCCAAATTGCTCCTCTGTGTTTACTTGGATGTTACTCAATTATAACCTTAATCAGATTAGGGTTAAATAGTATTTTTACGTCTGTCAATCAAATTTGCTAATTATGCCGATGTTATTAATGCACTGCCAACAAAGGAGGACATAAATAAGCAAAATTGGTACATCTGCAAAGTTTGAATAATATAATTATGTTTTATACATCATCTGATCACATTCATGGTAAGAAATCAACAGTTGTTGATTTGCCATGAAAACTTTGTTTATTATGCTGCTGTACATCCATAACTCACAGTGGTGAGACTGGAAAACTTTATGTGGTTTATGATAGCAGACACATCAAAGTAATGTTCCTGATAATATTACATATGCGGGTAAGAAAAAAACAAACGCTGGGTAAAAAAAGTGAAAAATGTTACAATGTGGCATCTCTCCACTAACTCATACAAACTTACTTGGGAAAAAAAAAAAAAAATCAAAACTATCCCTTTAAAATGCTCAAGAAAAAAGGGGGATTTGAACAGCCACAACTCTATGACAAGTGGGCAAACTTATTCATGTGATATGATCAAAAGTCTAGAACAGCTGTGAAAAAGACTTCACAGTGAAACTCTATACAACCATAAACTCACACATATAATACACCAAATACGCAGTTTTAATTGAAAAAATAATTCAGTCCACATGTCAGTAAGCTCCTCATACAAAAAATACTGGAGGACTGCCATCTAGTGGAACCACAGCAAACAATCAGAGGCCTTAAGATAAAACCTCAATGGTTTTATTGTCTACCATATTCATGAATGTGATCACAATACATAAATGTTGTCATGGTAGATACCTAAAGATGCAAATATTAAATATATTCTAAAGATAGGTGACCATCTAACACAGTTTCAAGGGTGAGAAACCAACAGAAGTCCCCTGTGTAGTTAGGGGTGGTCAGTTTGTCTTTTTTTTATAAGTCAGGTATTAACAGTGTGAATGTCATGTTCTCTTTTGAGCTGAACATGTCACACTGAACAGGGCAGGTGAATGATGATAACCACGGATCCGCTGACCTTACACTGTGGTCTGTGGATGCAAATGTTTGCTTCTATCCCTGACAGCAAACTACGCTATGCTGAGCTCCCCAGCTGGCATTTCAGTTCCAGAGTTACATAACACGTACAGTCTGCTGATGGTTATCTCTGAACTTCACCGCTGTCAGAGGCCGGGAACTTATAAATCTTTGACATGAAACATCACTGAGGGTTCTTGAGTTTTTCCAGACCCGCACTCCTGGCCTCGTGCTGCTGCTGTTTCTGTTTCTTCAGACGACGGTAGGCCTCCACTGCTCGCTCCCGCTCCTCCTCCATGATTCTCTGTCGGGCCATGGAGGGCTTTGAGGTGTTTGAAGAGGTCACGGTGTGGCCGAGGAGAGAGTTGAGGAGCAGCTCTCTGGATGTCTTCTGTATGACGGTGGTAGGAGAGAAAAAAAACAAAAACACAGTTAACCTCTTTTTCAACCATTAAGATTAAAAACATAACAAGTGATAAGTGCAAAGCAAGTTACCTGAGGTTTGACCTGAGCTTTCTTGGGCTTGGCGCTCAAAGTCGGCGGGGCCATCGTAACTTCACCAAAGGGAACGTGATCTACAGAACAAAAACAACCCATCATATCAGAATCTATAATAATTCTGAAGTGACTGAAGTGGAAAGACAAACTTTCAGCCACCAGGAATTTGCTACCACTGATAAGCTACTGTAGTGATGATGCAGTTCGTAGTAATAAAAGAAAAAGGGCTGGACAATTAATCAAAATGTTATCAAAATCGCAACATGGCCGAGTGCAATATCAAAATTACAGGAGCTGTAATTCTTTGATAAGATTAAATGTGTGACAAAACAGAATTATAATGTTTTGTTAAGGTATTGTAGTGCTGCAGAGGTGCTCTGGCCCACAAATCTTGTTCTCCAGATGTAAGAAACATGTTGTTTGGTGCAGATCTCAACTAGTGTCACATTATCACGATATTCACGATCATCTTTTAGTGAAAATGAAAATTATGATGCAAAAATGAGAAATCATTCCCACTAATTGTGAATCATGTCGCAATATCTGTCAAAATCAGAGCTGCAAGTAACAAATATTATCAACGTTGACTATTTTCCTAATTAATCAATTAGTTGTTTGGTCTATAAAATGGTTCAGAAATGTTGATTCAGTGTTGCCCACAGCCGCAAGACGACGTCCTCCAATGTCTTGTTTTGTTCACAACCCAAAGATATTCAGTATATTGTCATAAAGGAGTAAAAAACAGAAAATAATCACATTTAATAAGCTGTAATCAGAGATTTTGAATTTATATTTTAAAAATATTACTCAAACCAGTTAGCAAACAGTGGCCCTGCTGGTGTGAGGGTGGAGGGGGAGTAACATTAAAGAAGAAAACATTAAGACATAAAGAGCAAATTTGTTGATTAATTTAGTCCACAGTAGAGGCATCATTTTTCTGGTGAAAACTGTGCCTGGTGGAAGACAGGTTTTCACTGTAAAAGGCATGAAGCAACACTGGCATTTCATTTGGAGTTGTGTTTGAGTCCAAAATATCTGTCGCCTTAGATACTAAACGCTCCGCAATGTTGACCAGGTAGTTGCAGTTGCAACAGAATTATGGACTGGAAAACTAAAGCAATGATCCAAAATAGATGAAAAGCTCTATAAAGCCAGTTACCAGTAAAGATTTAGCCAGTGACGCAGCAGAGATCCTGATGATCTTAAACACACCTCAAATTTAGCCAGTGTAGGTTCGTACTTAATTATAGAAGAAACCGTTGCTCCTTCATGTCCTTTTTAGGAGTAAATGTTCCGGAAAAAAATGCTTTCATTACCTACAAACATCTCTTTTTCCATCTTGGTCTCCTGCCTGTCCAGCTTTTTCTGCTGTAGCCTCTGTAATCTGACTTTATCATGCCTGTAGAAAGACAGCAAAAGTGAAATAAATTAGACACACATCATCCAGTAGGCCCCACCTTTCAATAACATCCCATATCAGCACAAATACACATCACCAGTTAAGAAGAAAAAGCTGTGTACTCACTCCTTCTTTTTCTCAGACTTGCCCTTGTCTGCGGACCCCTCTTGTGTGTCTGCGTCCAGCTCAGGCTTCCTGTCCACTTGGTTCTGGGTGAGGAAGAGAATGTGTTTTGTCTCATCCTCCATGCGCTGCACGTACGCTCTCACACTTTCCTTCTTTCCTCGCCTGAAATGTAAGGCAGGTATGTCTCCACTGTTGAAGTCTGGTTTACCTTTATGGGAGATGGCCGAAGAGACAGAAACAAATTCCTCATTGGTTATGAACAAACACATGAAGGACAGTAAATATATGCTCAACAAATTTACAAAGATGCTTTTCTACTCACCTTCTTTTAGCTTTTTGGCCTTTAAAGGTCCCCTTTTCATTCTCTCTTTGCTCTTCATTATCTCTCGGAGCCGAAAGGGGATGTCTGTGAGGTGGTCTGGCTTGGCTTTCTTGGGTTTACCATCTCGCTTGGACTTCTTATCACTGAAGTTTACAGTCCAGGTAGCATGAAGGAAAAAGTGGAGTAAACATTAACTCTTAAAAGCCATGCATAATGCAGGTACATGTCCTCACTTAGTTTTTTGTTTTTTTTGTTTTTTTTTAACAATTGCTTAAAAATAACACACAGTTAGTGAAACCTGACACTCATAGAGCAAAATCTCAGTCCAGATCTGCACAACTATAAACACATTCAGGGTTTTCCCTGCATATTTAAATTTTGATAATCGATTAATCGTTTTGGATCATTTTTTTTAGGAATAAAAAGTCCATATTCTCTGATTCCAGTTTCTCAAACATAAGTATTTTCTGGACTCTCAACTCCTCTGTAACATTAAATTGAATATCTTTGAGTTGTGGGCAAAACAACACATTTGAGGACGGCATCTTTGGCTTTGAGAAACTGTGATGGACCCTTTTCATTATATGGACCAAACAATTAATCAAGACAATAACTGACAGAATAATCGATAATAAAAACAAGTTCTAAAGTTCTAAATTGCAGCTTGAACAAACTCAACACATTTTTTTGTCCTTAATATGTTCTGAATGAGAGAAAAATCACAGGATAATGAACCCACCAGGTCACTTTGGGCAATTTATGCATGGTTAAGAAATACCTTTTACATATTAACTGTACTGAAACCAACTCCGTGACTGATGCAAAACACAGTTTGGTTGATTGAGAAAAACGCTGAACCCTTTGAGTGGTGGACATAAGAAAAAACAAAGACTTGTATAATGGGACTCGGTGGGAAATTGTGGCATCACTGATTTCAGTAGTTTTCAATTTCCCCCACTTGGCTTTGGATAAAACTTCTGATATGTTATAAACACTTTATGTGAGGCTTAAACAGCTGAAAGAGTTTATGTAGCATTTTGTGTGGAGCCATGTCGTATAATTCCTGAACTAATACGTGTCCTCACCTAAATAGATGGATGATGTTTACAAGTTAGATGTGATAGCTTACAAACACACATAGAGAGCTAATAACAGCTAGCTGCTGCAGCTAACTAGCAGTTAGCTTTACTTAATTCACGTTACCTCGGATGTTTTCCAGCTTTGTCCGCTTGTTTTCCGGACTCGTTAGTTTTGTTCTTCTTATTCTTCCCCATGTCACTGCAGTTTATTTCAGCGCATCGCAAATTATCTTAACAAAACAACAACACATGTGGAGCACATAGACTGTATATACACAGTCTATGGTGGAGCAGCGTGTGTTGCTGCCTTTGACCTACGAACCTCGACCTCAAGCGATAGAAGCAATGGAGGGAAGTGAAGAGCTCTCACTCTGTAGCTTTTTTCGGCTACCGTTAATCTATGAACTATTTAGATTAAAAAATTAAAATATCATTTGTTAAATGATAAAGCCATTTGTTAATATCATGGTTATCCTGGGACGCCTGTTTGAGAATCACTGGTTACACAGATAAAACATAAATTCTACCTGTTGGAATAATTTAATCTCAGAGTAATACACCAACATAATAGATGATCTTTGCTTGAAACGTCATCTTAGACCCTGCTGGTGCTTTTATCTGCCACCACTAGATGGCGTTGTTATTTCAGTTTTTCTAAACACAATACTTCTTCCATGCTGGTATTAAATTTGAAAAAGGCCTACAGATACAGCGCACTTCATTTGACCCTCCAGACTGTGTGTTACTGATTAGCATCAGAAGCCATAACTGAAATCATGACTGCTTAAATTGAGTAGATCACAAACCACATACATTGGAGTTTCTTGAACACTTAAAATAAAATAAATAAATAAATAAATAACAGGGGCCTTACAGTCTGTGTGGAGCCCTCTCTGTAGGACAGGAGTACAAGTGAGGAGCGTCGGGTGTTGGATGTGAGCCACCCCACCTGCTCTCCACCACAGAGACCTGGACAAAGGACAGGCCACAAAAACACCAGGCACATAGAGAGGGAGGCAGATAGATGGGGGAGATAACATGCAAACAAGGGAGAGAGTGAGAGAAGGTGAGAAGCTGATGAAGAGAGTTTGCAGTCTGTTTGTTCAATTCTTGTCAGCAGGATGACATTGACTATAAGTGCTGAAGTTAATAGATTGATTGATTAACTACAAACAAATACAACTTTTACAGTTCAGTGTATCACTCACTTACTACACTAAACCTCTGTGGCATGGTGTAGAAGGAAAGCCACACTGCCACCACTTGAGAAGAAATAAAAATCACTTTTTAACATGTCTAAATTGAAATAACTTTATTTAAATGCATGCATTAGAATGTTAAGCAGTACATTTGATTGTTTAAAAACTTATTTTGTTTTTATTTACATACTAACACTGTATTTATTTATTTGTTTGTTTGCTTGAGGGCAACATTGCGCATTAAGACCACTTTTGTTCAGGCAATATCATACTAAAGTGTGGAGATGCTCAGGTGCACAATTCTGGTCATAGTTTTTATTTTACTATCTACTGATACTTGCAGGAAACGGCCATAAGAACATTTTATGGGCAGAAGGAACATGATCGAGCAGTTCCAGTGGAGTTTTTCTCTCAGAAAATGAAGATAGTCCTGCATTCTGCATTCAAAATGTCTAATAGAAATACAGAAGTGTCACCATCACAATGTACATTTAATGTATCAGACGATTTGAAGGAATGTTTTAATCTGCAGTGTGACTGAAGTTGTCTGATTAATGTAGTGGGTTAAAGAGTAGCTTACAATATTTTATTAATAAAGGATTAAATAATCATACCAGAAACTCACCATTATGTCAGAAATATTGGCATGAAATTCTTCTGATGTTGACACGGGGTTTTTGTGATGTTTTTATTTGTCAGTCTTTTTGAGAGAGAGAGAGCCAGTGAGAGTAAATAAACCACGGGAAGTGAGAGTGTGTGTACGTACACATGTCCTGAGTGTGTGTGTAGGGGTGTGCGTGTGTGTGTGAATGGAATAGATTACAGAGAGAAGCCGTAGTAAAGCCTCAGATGAATGGACCAGGTGTGTGTTTATGTGTGTGTCGGGGGGATTCTCAGGAAGACATAATGCAGTTCAATCTGAGAGACTGCTGATGAAAGGAGAACGCTGCTGCTGTTCATGCTCGTATGTTGTTGGCTGTGGACGTTGCATAATATTGCAGGTGGTGGGGAGATACTGAGGATCATGGGACATGCTCTGAGAAAATCCCACCACTCTCAGCCTATACTGCACATTTCAGAAAGCAGTCCAGTCCTGTTGTAATGTGTCCCTAATTAACCCTCTGATAAAGTCTAATAATGGTTTAATAAAGAGTCTAATGCTGTCTAATGAATAACAT
>JAJHUR010089040.1:0-41435 GCA_027495735.1 Lutjanus campechanus | reverse complement strand
TCTCATGTTAGTTACTAAATACTTGACACACTAAACCATATGGACAGAACAAGGAAAGCTTTGTGGAAGTCCTGGGCAAGGAGGCAGTTGTGGGCGCCCACACTCACACATGAGCACACATTAACAAAACTGAAAAAACAGGGGCAGGCTGGAGAAGGAGATATTTTTCTCCATGTATTGCAAGCGTTGTGGCATCTGTGACGCTGGCTGTACAGTCAATGTGAAACACAACAGGTATGTGAGAGGCAGAGAAGTACAGTGAGTCATTTCTAATAGTTATAGGATAGGTGGATATAGAGAAGGAGAGTTTTGATGAGAGGAGCTACAACTTTAACACTTTAACTTCCCTACCCACAACAGTGGGTAGGGAAGTTAAAGATAGGGAAAAGAATGACAGATGCTTGAATTGTAGAGAGGCAGAGTTGGACAGAGAAAGAGGGAGTTTTTAATGAGCTGATCACGAGCAGCTGGAGGTGCCAGTGCCACCCTGCAGTCAAAGTCATCCTCATGTGAACCACAGCTAAACAGGGACTGGATCTGCCCCACATTCTGCACACAGCTAATTGGCTGCAGACATTCAGTCACCAAGAAGGTGGCAGTAGTGGTAGCTAACCCCTCCTTTGTATAATGTCTGACCCCGCCTACCATGTGAGGTTTAAAACCAGGGAACGGCTGAGTGCTGATTCTAGAGAGTTCCATCCTTCCTCATTGAACTTGCTTGATGAGCTCTGAATCAACTCTGAATCCTCTCCCTCTTTACTGCTGAGCACTTTGTTAAAAACTCTTTAAAGAAAAAAAACCAAACAAATAGACTTTTTGGCTTCACCAGTAAGAGACTGAAGACCAGCTGCTGTTCCTTGTGTGCGTTCCATCTTTTGGCTGTCTCCTCTACTCCCCAGCACTGTGGATGAGTGTCCTATGAACTCTTCTCCACCTGGACTGAATTTATCACCTGACCCGTTCTCTGTCCTGTGAGAATAGCCTTTGTTCCCTCTTCACATCATCACTAAGAACTGACAAGTACTTTTGCTTCTAGGTATGTATTCATCACTGAGTATGCTCACTTGTGTCTCCTGTGCTCAGTTTTTTTCTTTGCCATGTTATTTACTTTATGTACATCTTTTACACATCTTTGCTTTAAAGTACAGAAGTGTTTCTGCATGTGCGCATGTACAGTATGTGTGAGTTTTTGTTTGAGAAAGCTAAACTCAGTCAGTTTTGGACACAACAGACTATATCTGTCCTATAAATAGCACTGAGGGGCACTGGTGCCCAGCCAAATGGGCTCTTCTGGTTTATCTTCTGTGACTACAGCTGCCTATCTTTGTTTTCTGTATTCTCACTATTAATGGTTTTGATAAAGTACACTCCGACAATAGAGAAGTCAAAGAGGCTGATACAATGGTCAGACTGCTGTGTCAAAACATTTTTTAATAATTTTAAATATGTAGTTATGAAGAAATACTGTGTTGAAAAAGTGTATATAATATATATATATTATATATATAATAAAAATCTGTTTTATTGAGATTTGTGATAATCAGTAAAAAAAATTTAATGACTAACGATCTTTTGGAGTGGCTACACAGGATGCAGTGAGAAATTGTCATTTATTCTGAATATGTCCCCAGATGGATTTTGTAGTGCAGATACATAATTTTTGTAATTTGACTGTTCTCATCTCAAGTTTTACGTTTTTAAATCTGTTGGGTCTGATTTTGTCAAGTATTTGCTCTTTTCAGCCCTTTATCATTCAAATCATAGCCATTAGTCATCATCCCTCGGGGCTGATCCACCCAGCCTCACCCCAACACCTTCTCATCACTGCACCTTGTCAACAAACAAAATGACTAAGACTAAGTCTAAGAGATTAGCTTCAATTTATCCTGAAAGTGCCTTTCATGTCTCTAACGTGTATTTTTGGCAGATCCTTTTGTTGCCGCCCGACCTTTAATGCACTCGCCTCTGTGTCCTGTGAGAGAGATAGTGACAGCCCATCTTTGTTTCAAGGTGCTTTTCTCTGTCTCTAATCTACCACGTGTGACCTCTAAAGCAGAAATAAAGATATGATGATGTCTACTGAACTTATCCAGCAACATGTGACATTTTGGCATAGTATTTAATGTACAGACGTTGTAGGTTTAGACACCTGAGTGAGGGAGAACTTAAATCTATAGATTTTTTGTCTGAACATTAACTTTTATAGCCAATATGTTGGAAGATACTTGATGTCCTTGTTAGTTCAGTGCCTTGTAAAACCCACGGAGCAGCAGTAATGCATTGTTTGCCGTGACTCCTATCTCTTCCTTGCTGTTGTCTTGGTTTTTGTTCTGCTTGTTAAGTCTCAATGGATGATTTCCCAGAAATGTTCTAAAGCAAGAACGTACAGTATCTGGTCTCTCTGTTGGTCCCGACACTTTCTCTGTGAAAGACAACACGCTTGTGTCTGGAGCATAGCATGGTCACATTTCAGTGGTGTTCTATATCTAGTAGAAATCTCATTATAGCATGAGTGGATGTGCATAGACAGGGTAGATTCACAGTAAAAGTTACCAGTTCCCCTCGAGTTCAGTGCCATCCACTAATAGCAGATGATAACGTCTGTAAACTCTCCACATCGCCAAATCGCAGGGGGTGGAGATGGAGAGGAGGCAGGCGGCAAACACACAGTTGTCAGGAGAGTCGGTCTGAACGGAAAAGTACTGAGAGGCAGGGAGGCGAGGGGGGGTGGAGGTTTCGTAGAAACAGTGTTGTAGCTGCGCCCGTGCCAAGACACACTTCTGCATCTGTATGAAAGAGAATACCACATGGAATATTTAGACAGAGAGCGCACTCATGTCTAAAGATACTGTGCCTGCTTTCCTTCAGCCATGTCAAACCTGCAGTCTATCTTCTGACAGCATTAGAGTCAGTCAGGCGTTGTTGCACTGTAAGAGAACTCCTCGTACAGAGATGAGCCCTTCTCTATGGTCTTTTAAACTCAGGTGACTTAAGACTTTGATAGTCAAATAAGCTGCTTAAGTTGAGATTGCTTTATAAAAATTGGAGTACAAAAAGTTTAGCTACCTTAAAGCTTTTTCTACTAAATCATTTAGCTAATTTAGAACAATTATTCCATATTTCTGATTCAATGAGGAACAATTAAGAAATGACTGCAAGTCCGAAACTGTACGGAAAGTACAGATCCGCATGGCTAAAATACAGAAGTTCAAATGCAATTTATAACTCAGAGACCCATTAAAGGTGTGATAAATGTGAAAAATATAAAATAGACTGTTTTTTACAAGCATAGCAGGTCTGCTATGTTTGCTTGCTGAATCCTGCCATCTAGCTGCTGGCGATGAAAGGTTACATAGGCCAACATTAGCTTGCCGCACCATATGTTTGGAATTTAACTATAAACTAGAACAATACAGATACACCACAGATGTGTCCAGAATAATCAAATGAATAACCAAAATATATTAATTTAGTTTCTTTCTCTAGTATGCCAAGAATCTGATCCAAGATAGAAGATTGGAAAAAAAGAACCAATAAGCATAATGATGCACGCTGGTTTGTACGACTGTTTGTCTGACAATCATTATTTGTAGTAGAAGGTCTTGTACTAACCCCGCAAGTAGTTGTCAAGGCACCCTGTGCATTTCAGTGAAATGCATTTTCTTATTCATTTCATCATTAAATAGTGTGACTATAGAATTATGCTGCCTATTTTACAGTCTGACTGCCTGACAAGAGTGTAGTTTAGTTGTACAATAGTTTTTAACTTCAAGGGCAGGTTGTTTTTCAGTTTTTGTTTTTAGATTTTCATATCATTCTGTAGCTATCCAGCATTCCCTTTCATGTATTCAAATCCTCCAAAAGTCCTCCTAAAAATGTTGTCACATGACCCGACCAAAGTTTCTGCATTATGGCATTATTATGACATGCATTATGTTGCTACATTTAAAGTACTGCAGGGATGATGTATTTTTGTAGGCTAAGAAGCCAGAAGCTAGCATCGCTTGGGTTTCCTTGACAAAAAGACAATGGGATTTTTCCTTCAGATTAGTGCAGAAAATTAAATAGTTTGATACTTCTATGATTGAAGCAGACACGCAATCGCCAGAAGTAAAAAGCTAATATTAGACAATAAATTAACTACACCATGCCTGTATGACTTTAGGTGTTAGCAACTGCTTTTTTAAAAACGTGTAAAAGTTTCAAATTTCAGTAGTAGGGTATTTACTGACATTTTATATCGGAAATGTTAAAATCTCTTAAGCCTGTGTTAACCATCGAGCACTTATTGCCTTATTTAACCAAAAACTGATTGACCTCACGATGAGGGAAACAGAGCTGCAAGCATGCTAACTCATTTCCGGGTTTTAGGACTCGTTCCTGCAGTGCTCTATAAACCCCCTGAGGGAGGGGAGGACATCAGCACTGTAACATACGTCAGCCTACACCACCACTTTTTACTAATGGCTGAGTGGAAGTTTCAATTTCAGAAACTCAGAAAAGAACGCAAATGCTGTCGCCCTTAAGTTCTTTTATTTTAATCACATGCTGTTTATTTTTGTAAGCTTTTTGATTTGTTTTCATCCCGTAAAGAGCTCACATGAATAAAAGTTTAAAACTTAGAGGGACTTCAGATGACTTATCTTATGAATGGGATTTTTTTTTCTTGTTTGTGGTGTGCTTGTTGAGGGGGTTTTCTGGTGGGTTTTTTTTGTGTGTGTGTGTGTGGTTTTCACCACAAAGAGAAAAAAACTAAAACGCACCTTTTAAACCTGATTTCAGAGGAACATCTAAACATTATGGTAAACAGGCTTTATTGCCTCAAAAAATTAGAACTAATTGTGAAAAGGGTATTGTACTATTGTCTTACGAAGCTGGCACAAGATGCAAATTAAATGTAAATATGTAGATATATTCAGAATGTGCCTGCATTGTACTCACGCTTGAGCTGTGTGGGAAGAGTGATGGAAAGTTACCAGGTGCTGAGTAAGCAAACTGCCGAAGCGACATTTACAGGAAAATGACTTGACGCTGATGTGTAATTGATTGAGTATTTCATAGAGTGAAAGTGGTTATTAAAGTTGTTTTGTGTGTGTGCTTAATAAGGCAGGCAAATTATAGGTTTCTCAAAAACCCTGTTGCTGGATCTGTCTATGGGTATGGAAGTAAACAACATCTGGGTTTTATTTATGCTTTTTTTAAGTACTTTTTTAGACCCTGTCTACTAAATACTGTTTATAGCTTCTTGTGCAACACCCTTTATCTTTAGCTCTTCTGGTAACAGATTAAGATACCACCAGCTGGTTTATAGTGCAGTTTGGCAGTTGACTAAACATTGTAGTATCAGACTTCTTGTTTGAAAGAGTTGGTAGTAATTCTAGTCCAACTGATAAATCAAATTCATACAAATTCATACTACTACTTTGATGCCAACACATTAATGTATGTTGCATTAAACCTAATTATGGAGCATATTTGATGTTTTTGTTGCATGTAAAAAAATTAATAAATTACCTCTAAAATATTGTAGAGAAAATGTATAGTTTCTCAAAATTATTATTACTACTGCCGTTTGTTCTCTTGATACGCTGCATAACAATAGCTATAATGTTTTACAGACTGCAGTTTTTTGGTTTTCTTTGAACCTATAGGGGATGTGCCAGAAAATATCAGTGCCTGGTATGTAAAGGCTGTAACAGTGTGCACTAACACGCATGCACATACAGAACACAGAACAACACACAGGCCACGTGACTGAGCTTGGTATGTAAAGGCTCATGTACACACACACACACAGAACACACGGGCCACGTGAGTGGGCTTTTCAGGCTTTTGTTGACTTTGGCACAGAGCCGCCGCCCCCCAACCCTTCATCCATTCCTTCCATGCCCTCACATAAACACACATGCACACACACACACAAACCTCCACCCTCACACCACATATACATTTGCCTCCTACCCGTATTTTTCAGTCCATTCCTTTCACAAACATTTCCTTTTTTCCTCTCCCTATTCTCCCAAGTGTATCCATACATTCTTTCTTCCTCGAGTTTTATGACTGGAGCCAGAGTTTTTAGGTTAACATGTGTTTTTAACTCCGCTAGGCGAGGGCCATGTCTTGTTTTTTTCACCATGACAATGATGGCTTTGTTTATGATAAATGAGTTTCTGTCTTTAATAAAGAGAATCTTTTTTTTTAAGAAACTGCCTTACTGTGTTATTTTAGATTGAGAACTTGTCTTGAGTCCTTCACTTTTCCTGGACTGCATTAACACAGTTGATCCAGTATAATCAACAGGTTAATGTGCAGAGAAGAGGGTACAAGTAGGTACCAACCAGCATTAACGCTTTTTTATAGATGCAAACGCTTTTCATCTTTTTTTTTTTTTTTTTAGAAATCCATCTGTCCAGTGTACATTTACAGTAACCACACACACATAGACACACACATGTGTATGCACTAACGTGGCTCTGAGTTGTGTTCACTTCCCAATGTTTGGGGTCGAAACTTGGGCCGCCCAACCACTGAAGACGGGGGACAACATCTGTCCGCCATCTTTGTCAGTGCTGCCAAGTATTATGGTGAGACCCCTTTCGCCTCTCTGACTCTTCATCCTTCCATACCTCACACCCTTGCCTTCTTTTTTTCTTCCTCCTCCACTCCAGCTCTCCTCTTCACCCCATCTCCCCGTCTGCCAAGCAAGCAGGGCCAGGTCATCCGACATGCTGCTGCTCGTTTCTTTTTTCCACTGCAGCCCTTTCTTTATTCACTTTTCTTTCTTTAAGAAGACATGTAGAGTTCCTTCTCCACCTCACCCACCCTCCTCTGTTCATTGATTTGAATACATGCTACTGTTTTCTATTCATTAAATTTATCATTCGCGCTTAATAGCTTTATGCGCATGATGAATGTACCTTTTTGTCAGAATCATCTTAGATGACACCTGAATTTGTGCAAACTTGCCTCCCCGCCCCCTTGTCCTGCAGTCCTATAAATATTTTTCTACACAAAAAGTATATGAGTGTTTGTATTGTCATGGGACTTTAATTTGTGTATTTTGAACTGTGAGGAGTCAAACAACCACTGAAAACAGCATTTGCTCATTTCTTTATCCACTGGTTAGCAACTCAAATCTTTCTGTTTATTCTGTCTCTCAACAGGAAACGCACACAGAGATAGATCAGGATGGCTCTCAATGTCCCGGGTTTGGCGGTGATGGCGGTGTTCTACCTGCTGATCTTGGGCACGGGCATCTGGGCGTCTATGCGCTCCAAGAAGGAGGAGAAGAAGTGCACAGGAGATGGCATGGAGATAACACTACTGGCTGGACGCAACATCAACCTGCTTGTTGGCATCTTCACCCTTACTGGTAAAGACGTCAGATGAGACAGAGCACCCCTGAATCAAAGAATCACAGAATGCACAGGCTAGTGTGGTGTCTGCATCATGTTTCTCATTTTAATGTGTTTCTCTCTGCAGCTACATGGGTGGGTGGAGGCTTCATCCTCGGTATAGCTGAGGCAACATACAACCCAACACTTGGCGCAGTGTGGGCTCTCATGCCTGTGCCTTATGTCCTGACCTTCTTCTTAGGTGAGTAGCACCACTGACCTCAAGCTTTAAGCCCTGAACCATAAACCCTGACACCTGACTCTGCTGTCTTCCTCCTTGTTTTTTGTTTTTTTTTGTTTTGTTTTTTTATATGAATGATGTCAGCTGAATGCCATTTAGGCAAAAGAAACTGGATGCTACTGATACTGATACAATTGTTTTTAATAGTGCATATTATCCTCACATTACAGCATTAAATATTGAAATAGACACAAATTAGATAATATGACCTTTGTGCAGCCTAACATAGATAGTCTTGTACACATGGTGTAGTGGTCTTATATGCAGGGTCTTGAAATGGACACCGGTAACTGCCTTTAATATTAGTTGTTGGCAGGGAGGTGACTAAGTTGCCACACAGGTCGGTGATATTCACACACTGGAAAGCCTCACTTAAATACAGACTTCAGTCTTTTCCTCTGTAAAATCCTTTTGATATCTATTAAGTTTATGAGGACTCGGATTTGGAGGAAGGATCGCCGTTGCCATTTAGCATTCAATGGATCCCTTGTTTCACACTCAGTAGCTAATGAAAGTCATGTGGAATAATGATTGGGACTAGCTTCACAACAGTCTAATGTGCTCTTTTTTATTTTAGTAACAAGCATCTACAGGAATAATATTTTTCATCATAACTTGAATACACTAACCAAGTCAGAATCAGTTCAAAATGAACTTAAGAGACTTCGGTCTTAAGAGTTTTGTTGACCAGTATGGAAGCTCCCACAACCCCCAAGCCTCATCTGACTCCACACACCAATAAAAGTGTCGCTCATGTTAAAAATAGGACCATGAGAAATCAGTTCAGGATTGTACAACGTAACTTGAAGCAACAGGTGCGAAGGGATGAGTTCACCCAGAGACTTAGATTGCCCATTCCTGAATTCATCAAACTGACAAACTGGTCCATCTGTAAACATTTGCAACAGGTGAAATCATACGCACTCAAGCCCTATTGTCACAATGTCCTGCGTTGTGTGAGAGTAATGGGAACCGGAAACACCAAAGTCCCTGATGAGGAAATATAACATTCCCTGTTCCGCTCTTGTCCATTGTTGCCCAAGTGAGCACATAAGTTCAGCTGAAGGTGTTTATTGTGTTATCTGGAGGGAACACTTGTTTTTATCTTACTGTTCACACACTTTTGTTCTTTCCTGCTCCCCCTCTTCCTCGTCTTCCTTTCTCTCTCATGGGTCTTTAAATGATAGAATTGTAGCCATGTGTTAAAATTGATGGCTTCATTACCTCCAGAGAGAGGTTCTGATTTTATGCTAACTCCTTCCCTCCAGGTGGCTTTTTCTTTGCCAAGCCTATGAGAGAGAACAAGTATGTGACAATGATGGACCCCTTCCAACAGAAGTATGGGAACGTTCTGAGCAGTGCACTGATCTTTCCCGCACTGGTCGCCGATGTCCTGTGGGTGGCACGCACACTTGTCAGCCTGGGTAAGTTACTTCACACTGTAAAACTGTCTGGCACTATAATGTGTGCACGCACATACTTATGCAATCATGCAGGCACCCACAGATCTGGGTACACAATGTGCACAAAGACATGAGTAGAAACACAGCTGGGTGTTGATGGTTGGTGCTTTTTTGGCACCAACTCAGTCGTGTCAGCGCTGTAGATCAACTGCAAGAAAGCAGATGATTAAAAAATAAAAGGAACACGTGACAAGACAATAAAATCACCAAAACAAACTTCAGTTCACCAAAATGAATGCCCTCTGACAGTCGAAACCATCTTCACATGACTGAGCCATTATATTGGATTACATTTTATTGTCAGGTGTTTCTGTTATTTTTGCCACACACTCTATTTAGATGCTGTAGTTCAGATATGCAGTTACATAACAAGAGGTGTGTGTATACATGTATATATATATATATATATATATAGTACAAGATAATAATAATGCCTTTGAAGTACAAAAAACACTAAATACACAGTACTATTTATGAAAATTTTTATTAAAAAAGTCACAGGCAATTGGCTGTTCACTGACCCCCTCTTTCGAGAAGCAAGTGTCGACTCATAGCTAAGCAAACTGAATTGGGCACAGTTGACCTGTTAAGCTTTGGATTGTAACAGTCTATGAGACTCTGTATAAACAAATGAAAGGTTTGAAGGGTCTTTTTTTATTACTTAAAAAAAGGAAGGGGGGAAAAAGTCTAGATATCATATATGTAGCCTTCATGACGTAGTAAGTCTAGTCATAGTCTTAACATAGTAAAAGGCCTTTACCAGGATTTTTCGTTCAAAATAAGTAATATGGAACCATTAAAATAACTGGAGACAGCATTTGCAACCAACTAATGGAGCTAGTGTTAACGCGACTGTCTAGCTAGCTACAGGTGATGAAATCTGCCAGTGACATTTGTATTTTTAGCTGACAAAATAGAGAGGTGCCAGCCAACAGAAAAGCCTGCATTTGTTTACTACCAACTGAACTCAAGGACCCATTTACTTTCAAAGAATTTCAAGTAGTATATCTGCCATTGTTAACATTGTAAATGGCAGAATTTGACAGAACAGCAGCAGTAACGACGGGGGATGTGGCTTAGTGAACAGTCAATTAAAAAGACTTAACTGGGCAAAATTAACCTAAGCTTAGTTGTGCGATGCTGTGTTGCAAGAAAAGAAGAATATATTTTTTAAAAAGCATAATAGACGTATTAAATATAGTGCCACACATGTTTTAGACTCTGCAGACGTCTTTGTTTTCCTGCTAAAATGAAAAACCCCACAAAAGTCAACCTTAAGCATTATAAGCACGGGGGTTGTCACCAAAAATAAACTAACTGCTGCTGTAGATCATTATTATTATTTCTTTGGATTATAAGTGTGCAGTGTGGAAGGTTGTTCAGATGAGAAGATGATCTATTTGAAGATTAAAGTGGCTTGTTGTGATATATTAGAGTTGATTATGTAATGGTACTGTTATTTCCCTAGATACCAGTACATATGGCACTATTTTTTACCATTGTTTCTCTAACCTGTAATTGATCATTTGATTGTGTGTGTGTGTGTGTGTGTGTGTGTGTGTTGCGTGTTTTGATAACGGATGCAAGTGCGCATGTGCTCTGCAGTGTGTGAATGTGCGCGAGGGAAAGTGTTTGTATGTGTGTGTATAATGTTTTCTTGTGTGTGTTTTTAACACTGTTTTCTTTTCCAGTGTAATTTGAAAAAGGGGGTTAAACATCGAGCAGCCTGTTGATTGTGAAAGGTGATCAATTATTCAAACCAGACTTTCCATTGTTTGTGCCAAGGCACTGACTGATTAAAACAGGATAAATGTTACATGCTGAATTATAATTTCATTTGTGTGTGTAAAAAGATGTTTAAAAAGACTTGAGGGGAAACAGTGAAATCCATTGACAGTGTTTGAGTCACCAAGGTAGCACTGTATGTATGTATGTATGCTGTGCAGACGCTCCACAAAAGGACTGGTAGGGAGACAGGAATGTTCCTTGGACGTTTCTGTCCAAACCTATTAAACCAATATAGAATCAGGGGACCCCTCACTCCTCAGTAAAACCTCCTGTCGTTGTTTCTGGAACAGTTATGAATATATCCCCAATGTGCGCTTGGCATCACACGCACACACACACACATAAACACTTGACATTCCAGAGAGTGCGCTGAGAATTTGAGCTACAGGGGTGTTGTTGCTGGGAGACTGTTTATGTGTGTGCGTATGTGTAGAATAAACTGAGCTTCATGATCTGCTTGAGCGTGTGTGTGGATGATGGTTCAGTGCCAGAAAGGATTTAACTTTTAAAAACACTCTTTCCATGTGCTGTCAGTTAGCTGTCTAATGTCAACACACAGTCATGGTCAAATTTCTGCCGGGAAGGAATCAGGGACAGGACAGAGAGGTTGCAAAGGGTGTGTTTGCGTGTGTGTGTATGTGTGTGTGTGCACGTATGCACATGCATGAGTTCTGAAAGTGGGACATGGATCTAAAAACAACACCGGGGTATTTAGGCAGCTCTTTCCCTCTGTCCATCCCTGGCGCTGCCCAGTAAGTCCCAGAGGCCCCTGAATCTCATTCCACCTTTCCCCTCCCTAAATTTAGCCCAGAGAGGAACGGCACAGCTCAGCACGGAACTCACAACTATGTCTGGAAAACAGACCAACCAGGAATTATTTACAATATGGTGATTGCCCCACTATGCCTCACCGTAAGACAAGTTACAGGACAAACAACAACACACAACTGGACATATATCCAGATCATAATAAAATGCAATTGGTCGAGATGCAGTCGAGATGCATCAGAATGCCTGCCTGTGGTCAGAGTTTGCTTCCTGGATAGTATTTTAGTGTAGTTTAGTAAACTAAACTACAAAACAACACAAACACAGCAAGGCTACACAGACAAACTTAAAATGAGAACAATTTCCAAGTCAAAAAGATAATAATAACTTTCATTTGACTTTGTGAGGTTTGTTATGCAAAGTACTTAGCAAATGCATGCATGCATGCATATATACATGTGCGTCACTGACCATTTCTAAATATAATCCCACATCTACTGAGAGGTTACCTAACAAGATGTATTTTCATGCTAAGTGTGAACAGGTGGTTAGTAACTGTAGCATCTACTATCTTGTTTTCTTAAGTGATGGGTTAGTCTTTCTGTGGAGGAAAGCTACAAAAACAAACTATTTTAAATAAAAAGATCAAGCAGCTGGGGAAAATGAGGTGACAAAAAAGCTTCCGGGTTAACAGATCAGTTTTCAAGAAATGTCAAACACATGGGGTGAAAGCTCAAACTGTAATGGTCAAATATGCATCGTTAAGATGGCGCAAAGCCAGTGGGGAAGACAGAAAGATGAGACAGGGTGGTTTAGGGGTGGCGGGGTCTATCGGGTGGGTGAGAGGTCAGCGGGGTGGTGAGTGGCGATCGATGGTGCCGATCTGACACTTCTCTGTTTAAGGGCATTGTTGTGGTGTGGCTGCAGGCTGCTGCTGGGGGGACCCTGGCAATGTGGCAGAAGAGACGGTGAAGGTAGTGACGTTTTGCTTGCCTTGTTTGAGTAACAAGATGTCTTTTTATTTTTATTTATTCACTTGTTTACATTTACTTTTAAATATAGTTTTCTCATTTTATATACATTTATTTCACCATTTGAAGACACTTCTCTTTACATTCTTCTTGATTTTGTTGATTTACTTAAGTATTAAAAGGGTGATAATTCACCCAAGAGGGTGAAAAAGGAACATTTTGCTGTCACAATCAATAGGCTGCTTCTGTTATGTGTTTCTGTACAGTTTTGTTTGTTATAACTTTATCATCATCACTTTTATGTTGACTTGTTGCTTTATCTAAGCTCTTGGATGCTTTTTAAAGGTTTAAACCAGAGCCACCCACATGCTTAAAGATAACTTTATTCTTGACTTAAATGACTAGAAATGTAATGTTTTGCTTTTTGTTGGTAAAGTGAAATTTGTTTCAGTATTTTTTTTTGGAAAATACTGAATTAAGACATATGAACACTATAACAGACAATTTCATTGCCTAGCTTCTTAGTAAATCTTTAGTATTAGTATATAAGAGTGGATGCATGTATTCGTATGTGTGTGTCTGTGTGAGAGAGAAAAGATTTAAGAGCAAAAGAGAGACTGAGAACCTCATAAAACATTTAAGTTAAACTACAGTAAGTAAGTAGTTGCATGTATCCATAGCAACCAACGCCTGTACATTAGACGACTTGCTGTAAGGCTTTGTGTCCCTTTCAGTCCCCCGATGCTCATCTCTCTGCTGTTTTGTTCCAGGTGGGACTATGAGTGTGATCCTGGACCTGTCCTACGTCTACTCCATCATCATCTCCTCAGTGGTGGCCATAATCTACACACTGCTGGGGGGGCTCTACTCTGTGGCCTACACAGATGTCATCCAGCTCATCCTGATCTTTGTCAGTTTGGTGCGTAACATCTCTTGACCTGTTCACACAGAGGCCATTTTGAATAATCAGGTCGGGGAAGTTTAGAGCTCTAGCTCCATTCTTCTATTGAATGATGAACATCATTCACGTGGCCTATCAGATTACTCACTCAGCTACATGGTAGAACATGAAAGAATACAGAGGGATCATATTTGTGTCCAGCAGAGGTACTCGGCTTATTAGCTATGCTAGCTGATTAAATTACCTGCTAAATTACAGCATGTACTGATTTTATTAGCTTATTTGACAACTATGACGTCTGTTTGAAGTTTCCCTGTCTCTGTTCAAAATGGTTTACATTCAAAAAGGTTGATTAACTTTTGCAAAATATGCGATTTTAGAAGGTGACATAGGGATTACTCAAGTGGAAAACGCACTACCTCACGCACTGTATGACATGTCAGTGTTAACAAAAAAAGGAAGTGTCGCCCTACAGTTTGTCAATCTCATGCATACTGTATGTGGGTCAGGGAGGTATTTTTTTTACCTCAACAGTTATTCTCTCTTAGTCCATTCTTCTTCACACACAAGAGACAGAGGTGAGAAGAGGTCGTACAAAGAGCCTGAAGGGAATAAAATATCTGACAGTTGGCAAGCTTTCGCTGTCTGTTAGAAAGCTGGTTAGCTTGGGAACAGAAAGTTCCCACAGTTTATTCAAAAGACATATTTGTACAGTTAACTCCTGTCTCGTAACTGTCTGCAAATTATCCATTTTGTGGAGCGGTTTATACTCTGACAGAGTAGGTTAAATAAAATTTTCATTATGCAACACAGCTAATCTCCATTGGACTGTCTCTCTTTCAGTCTCACCACAGGGTCCATTTTAATGTTCTGTTCTGGAGCTTTAAATCATTTCACATGATCTTCATCAGTAGCAGTCTGCCAAGTTGTCATGGAATTGCAGATTTCCATCCAAATTTCATTTTTTTTCCCTGCGCACTTCAGACTGCTTGTCCATGTTGACTTAAAAGTCACATTTCACGAAATTCCATTACTTTGCCCAAAATGGTCAAAACACATCAGCTGATGAAGATCATGAGATATGATTAAAAAGCTCCAAAACAGCTACTAAACAGACCTCAAGGTGAGAATATTTTGTCAAAATAAATATTGATAATTCTGGATCAATGGGAACTACATATGCAAACCATAATATGACATCAGAGTGCTGTACAACACTCAGAAACAGTAGCTTTAACTCAAGTTTCAGATTCCTAATTTCCAGTGACAGACTGAAAACTTCTCCCTCTGGGCCCATAATTAGATTAACTATGTCTTGTGTTTGTGTATACAGTGGGTGTGTGTTCCTTTCCTGTTGACCAACCCTCACTCTGTGGACATCTCACTGACGGCCTACAACCAGACCTTCCAGGCTCCCTGGGTCGGCACGGTGGAGCTCGATCAGGCCGGCAAGTGGTTTGACGACTTCATGCTGCTGGTGAGTGGAGTGGAAGATGCTTATTATGATTATTATATACTCACAGAGACAGAACTAAATGCCATGTAATACACAGGTTATGCAGCATTTACTAGGTTGTAACAGCACAAAATACTGAGACTCAATATGTACCTCAGTTTTTGGACCATGGTTCGGCACCTTTTCAGTGCAGAAGGGAAAACAAAAGATTTTTTAAAATTACATTTTTACAATTTATTTTGAATAGTGTAAACAATCAAAAGGGGCTCATTGGCTGTAATTCTTACTGTAGCCGTTAAGGCACTCAACTGGTGGCATATTATCAATAACACAAATGTCAGTAATATCTCCACTGAATGGCAATAAGCTTGAGTAACCTTGCTAACTTGGCTAAGCTGACTAGTATGCTACAGCTGATTAGACGACGACTGGTGCAAAGCCAAAATATTCTTGGTAAAACTTGGGGTCTAGGATTTCAGTTCAGTGAATGCAAGTAGTAGACATAAATAGATTTCGACAGTAATTATGAGGGCCACAAGGCGTACCAAACCGAGGAAGTTACATACAAAACCAAATGTCCTGTACCGAAGGGTTCTTGGCAAATTGTGTACTGTTACACCCCAAGTAGTTGCATAACCCCTGCCATCACAGCAGTCAGATCAAATTGGCGTATTTAATTAAATTGGCTTCTTTCATTAGACAAGTAAACAGCAAAGCATGAGATCAACAAAGTCATGAGGTTTGTTACCTCTTGTCCTGTGTTGCTGTATGAATTAATTCCTGTCATCATGTGTGTGTGTGTTTGTGCCAGGCTCTTGGTGGTTTGGCCTACCAGGCATTCTACCAAAGAATCCTGTCCGCCTCGTCTTACACCCAGGCTCAAGTGACTTGCTTCGCCTCTTCAGCCTTCTGCCTGGTGCTGGGTATCCCGTCCGTGCTGATCGGAGCCGTGGCTGCATCTACAGGTATGGTCTCAACTTACAACTCTGGAAATTTCTTGAGTCAGCTCTCCTTAGCTTAGTCAGCGTTGAAACAATCAGAATTTGTCCTTTTTCTCATAATTTCACTGAATAATTTATTTTGCTTGATTAGTTTTTTCCTCCCCTCATCTTGGTCTTTCAAACATTTGTCTGCTCGTAATCCAAATATTCATCTGTCCTTCTTTCCAGATTGGAACTCAACCAGCTATGGATTGCCCACTCCTTATGAGCGTGACCAGGCAGGCTCCATCCTCCCCATTGCCCTGCAGTACCTCACACCCGCCTACATCTCCGTCATCGGCATTGGAGCTGTGGCTGCTGCTGTCATGTCCTCAATGGACTCAGCTCTCCTGTCCTCAGCCTCATTGTTTTCCTCAAATATCTACAAGAACATCATCAGGAAGCAGGTGAGAATATTGGAGAAAGAGCACATGAGGAAAACAGTCTTGTTCGACTTTGTCCATTTAACTACAACTGAACTACTATGATGAGTTAATCTAGAATTGAATCCATTTGAATATGTAATTTAAAGGTAGCTTAACCACACCAAATAATTCGGATTCGGATGCTGCAGAGAAGGGTTACTGCTACTCTAAGCTAGCTACTTTTTGGCCAGACTAGTTTATCTGGTAGCTTATTTTTGTCTCTGCTACAAATCAATTTAATTATTGCCTTATTTATGTGGCGCGTCAAAATAGATTGTGCAATTATAGGAAACAGGAGGGGGAAAGTGGGTGAATTAGCTTTAGCTGAGGCTATCTCACCAGTTACACTGCTACTCACTAATGTTTGGGTTTTACTTCCGTTTTGTAGTTCTTGCAAATTTTACAATTTACATGCAGCTTTACATACATTTCTAGGGAACAGAAATTTTTGTACGATGACAAAAAGTCAGATTCTTATCTTGACTTTTACCTAGTATGTACGTACTGAATTTTGTCTTAGTAGGGTAGTGTAGTCCTATCAAACCCTCTTATATTCAAAGACAAAACTGCAGCAAATAGGCTCTATCAGGCAGAGTTAAAGGGACACTGTGAAAATAGTTGTTCTCTCCTGTTGCCCCCAGAACACCTGGGTTTCTGTCATCTGTCATCAGGGTGTTGTGTCATTTGATGCAGGTAGATGACATAGTCAAAACATGTTGTGACAGTCTGTAGAACAAATGTGATGAAAGTGCACCTTTTCTGGAGAACTGACATGCATTGACATTGGCATAGATTGCAGTGGCATATATATTTTTGCATCGTGTCAAAACACCACTTGTGTTGTTTCCTGTAATAGTCACATCAAAGCATCTGCTGTTGCAATTATGACCTCTTCCTATTTAATCTGTCTCACGCACTTCCCCCATGCATTTGCATGCGCTGTTGTTATCTCTGTTTTAGGATCTTTAATCTGCTTCCATTTAAAGTATTAGTCTACTGAAAATAAAATGTGTAAAAAGTGTTGTGTGGGTAGCCATACGACATTGACAGTCAAGAGATTGTGTCACCCTACTGTACTCTCAGCATATAAACTGGAGGCAGCAACAAAGAAGCTATTGACTTTACAATACCGTGCATACTGTACAATATGCCTACACAGAGTGAGTTTCATTTATGATGTTTGCTCTCTTATAACAATGATCTGTTTCATTATTTCATCCCAAAAGAATGTTCCATACAATAAGCCTGTTCACTGTCGGGCTCTTACAGTGCTGATAGTGTGTCTTTGTAAGGGGTCGAGATGATCCTTAGATCCTTACATTGTTTTGTCTGTCTTGTTGTCGTTCGCTTCAGAGGTCACAGTAACTGAACATTTTCCACCACTGACAGAATTTTTGTAACAATGACAGAAAAATCTGAAGGCAGTACTCACAACACTATATCATATATTACCCTCTATAGTCGAAGCAAGTTGTTTCGCGCCTTGCCCAAGTATTTCAACTTTCAGCTTTCAACATATCATGGTCATTTTATGATTTATTACAGTAAATATGTTACAGATTTCTGAACTATCCACAAAGGGAAGGAGATGATCAAACAAAATATTTACATATTCAGATCTGGAGGAAAAGAGTCAAACCTATCTGCCCTGTATTACTCTGAGCAGCATGCATGGGAATGAAATGCAATATAATATATTATGAGTATATTTCTTGCCTTTCCCTTAATAAGTCACTAAATTTGTCGCTAGTCGCTTTTTGGAAGTAAAGGTGCTAAGTTTGTCAAAATGATGGACAACGAGAAAGTCTAACCAGCCTCTGATTCTCTCCCCTCCCTCAGGCGTCAGACCGTGAGATGCAGTGGGTGATCCGTATCTCGGTGGTGGTGGTGGGTCTGGCTGGCACTGCCCTCACCTTCCTGGACAGCAGCGTTCTGGTCTTCTGGCTTGTGGGTGTGGACATGTCCTACACCATCATGTTCCCCCAGCTGGTCTGCATCCTCTTCTTCAAGGTGTCCAACGGCTACGGAGCCACGGTGGGCTACATGATGGGAATCATCATGAGGGTCCTGAGCGGCGAGCCACTCATCAACCTCCCGCCTGCCATCAAGTTCCCTGGCTGCCGGCTGGACGCAGAGGGAAAGCTCACCCAGTTCTTCCCCTTCCGCACCGCCATCATGATCATCTCACTCGTCTCCATCCTGCTCTTCTCCTGGCTGGCGTCCATCATTTTCAACAAAGGTCTGCTATCTGAGAGGTGGGATGTGTTCAAAATCAAACGCAAGCAGACGTCCCCAGTCCGTCCCATGAACGACAAGAGGACCAACTCTGATAGCGAAGAAGCCTCCGCAGCCAAGCAGCTACTGGACACCACCAGCTGCTGAAGAGGCTCACAAAGACAGAGAAGATGGGCACTGGCTGGAGGCGGACATGTTTGTCTGTCTGCTAAGCAGGAGTTCACACAGGGGGAACAACGGCAAAGGCTGGACATTATGTACAGATTCTGTTCAGTATCACAGTGAATTTGTGGCGATGACATTTACTTTAGCAGAATGTGATCTGAGCTCTCTGGCACCCTACTTCATCAGTTGCCTCATTGTCTTCCACAGAGAATACAGTAAAAATGGGCTCCCTGGCTACGTTACATTAGCAGACAAGCCATTAGCCAGCATAGCATATAATGAAAGATGTTTACATCCACATAGGCCCAGAATAAAATGCCAGAGATTGTGCTGCATTACACATACATCGTCATACATCACTGAAATGGAAGCAGTCCACACAAAGAACACGGCGAGTTCAACCGTTAAGCCATTTTAAATTCATTTCCATTTGAAAAACCAAAACAGGACTTTAAGTTAAATGTACACAATAATACAACTTATACCTCTTATTCATTAGATGCTCATCAATAAAGAACAGACTTGTATTTTTACCACATTTTGAGGAAACAAGATTCCTTTTTGACAATTCAACTTTATCGCAAAATTGCACAAAAAATGGACATCCCAAAAGGGAAAATCAACCAAACAGAATGATGATAAAACAGTTTACAATTCACATAAACAAAATTTGCAATTATTTATTGGATTTTGCATTTTGTATGAGAGAGTGCATCAGACTGCGTCACGTAGCCTCTCGGAAAACAGGAATGCAACAAGCCATCTGCTTCATCCTTTACTGAATAATCATTAATCAGCTCAAGCTGGGTGTGGCTCAAGATGCTGTACTGTACCATGAGTGCACCCAGCTTCTCTCTCAGTGTGAACCTCTGTTAATGATTTGCAGCTATGTGCCGCATGACAGGGCTCTCTTTCACACATCGAACAAAGAAATGCTTCCCAAAGAACCGAGTGCACGCTCCACACTGTTCCACGGTGCATTTGTGAAAGACATTTTCTAATTTAACAGTCGATTTGACTGTGGTCTGGTCTCTTCCTTTCTCTAGTTGATCTGCTGCCTCGAGCTCAGCTATAAGGCAACAGTAACTCTTCTTGGCTTGCGGGTTATTGTTAGATGATACATTTGTAACTTGTAAATTATTTCTTATACATACAATCATTGCTTCTACACCGATGTGATTTTATTTTAAAATGCTGTTTTCTGAAAATAGCTTAGCTTTCATAAATTTCTGTTCTGCAGCAGTCCACATATCTGAGATGTGAAGATTTATAGTTGCATGTAAATTTTCACAGAGCAGTGTTTACCTTCATCTCTCACATACTGCTCAGTAGACCAGCAAGTTTAAGACTATTTTCTTTTACCACACTGTGACGAAGTTTCAAACCACCCAGCTATGGATGACTTCTTGTGCAATCCTGGTGGTTTGTTGTGCAAGCAATATTGAAAATGACAAACAACAACCAAAAACACTTGGATGGAAGTGGCACTATTTCACTCGATAGTTTTGTTCTAATGATTATTTTAAATGACCTGCTTTTGTTATGAGAAGCAGCAGGGAGAGAAAAAACTGCACACCTTGATCTCCCAGCATACCGTGGTTAGTGTGCGCCCATTCCCCCCAGCTGCAATTTACTCACATTATAAATAACTGACTGTAGCAGTGTTCTACAACTGCACGGACAGAGAGAACGCCAGACATATCCCTCCTTGATTTTCTTCTCCGTCCATCAGTCAGTGTGAGATTTGTGCCTTTCTGTTTGACTTTGTACTGTATAGTTTTGTTTCAGTACTGTCTGCAAAGCTATAGTTTACAGTGGGATCATTTTTTCCTCTGCAGTGGTGAAAATGTTTGCAGCTAACATTCAAAAAATTTACGAGTTTCACAACAGTGCAAATTTTACCATCTTTAAATAATTAGAGAACAGACTGTTCAATAATCCTTGTGTTTTTAATGTATGTTTTGTTGTACTGAGCCTACATAGTAGTTTTTTGTGCAAAGAGATCCCTGCTAATGATGAGTGACAGTCAGAAAGCCTTCTTCTACCATACTGTTACCTTATAATATCACTGGAAACTGGTTTCACTCCGCTATCGGCGGTTATTTGCTGGTCATCGTAAAATGGGTGTATACTCAAACTGTTCAAATACCTCAAGCAATGTTGACTTTAAGCATACAAAACATTTAACCCATGATTCTGACTTTTATCCAAAACATACTGTATGAATGTCATTTTCCAAAGACTAATCGCACAGAACAAACTGTCTCAAAGCAGGACACATGCAGGACCCGATGCATACATCTTTTTATATAGTGATTGTGATTTCTACCTGTATTATACTCTTGTACTGTACAGTCTAATCATGATTTGTATATTTACACTTTTTATTTTTTATCAAAGTTTATCGCTATGCGTTTTGGGTTTTAGAAGAAAAACGCAAGTGTATTTTTAGCAACGTTCAAAAGTCAAATAAATTAACCTTCAATTTTTGCAGAACATTCAATGTCATTTCGCCTTCACACATGTTTTTAAATGTGTCAGCAGTGACTCTGAACAGGTAAAACATGTTACATATTGATGAGTGAAAGTAAAGGCCATCTACAACGAACACTCCAAATATGATTTGATGGAAGAAAACTTCCCAGTGGTCCTCAGCAAGCCGTCCACACTACAGTAAAAGATGGCAATGCCTTATTAATAGAGCGTATGTATATTTTCAACTGTGCATTTTTGTCACTTTTTGAGGAGAAATGTTTTATTTTCCATGTTGGGTTAGTCAAACATCGATGAAAGTATATTGGACAGTTGTTCTTGTATTTTATTTTCCCCTTAATATGTATTTGGTTTTATACTATTATGCATGTTGATTGTCATAAACTGTGTTGTTTGTATACTGAACTTTTGTGAAGGCTGTTCTCTCTTGCCACTTGGCAAGGCCCTACTTTGTAATCAATTAATGTAAATCCCCATGGGGTGATGTTCTGTCAGAATAAAGGTTGAAACCAAACGACTGTGTCTTGGCTGTCTAAATCATCTCCGTGGGTCATCCAGCACACATGAGCCTTCCAAGAAATGTTTTCCAAAGTTGTAAATATAAATTAGTTTTTCCAACGTTTAGAGAAGTTTATTGGTTAATGGTGGGCACGCATGCAGGCGGTAAAACAGAATGCAATGGCTGCCCTAACAACACAAAGAACAATGATTTTTTTTTTTAAAGTACATGATTCACCTTAGATGTTTGTGATAATATATTGGTTTTCAGTTTTTCTTTTAGCAGAAAATCATCTTACTTTGCACTCTCTGATCCGGACTTCTGTCCTCTATAAGTATTCAAATAGTTTACTGGGTTTAAAGTTGCGCTAATACCAAACTTTGTGTTGTTCTGCCATGCTTGTGAGTGAGAAGTGGCACCTAAGAGGGAGGAGCTACTTTTTTACTGCAAACCCCAGGAGACAAGCAGCTCCTAGAAGTCTGGTGTTTTATTTTATTTTCTATTTTGAGAATTGAATTTTGTTATGGCAGTTCAAATACAAACTGTGATCCACCAGAGCAGTCTGTGTGCAACATTTCAGAGGCCGGTGTTAATTACCTCACTGTGAGGCACGCGGCCCAGGGCACAGCTTTAATGTCAGGTCTGTGACAATTTGGTTTGGTGCCACCTTCTGACACAAGTTTTTGCTTTGACCAAGCTTTGGTCTCTTGCTCTCTGCAAACATACAGGACAGTCGGAAAGCTATTAGAACAGTGATTATGCTTCATTGTTTTAGCTTTTCCATCACATTTTAATTTAAATGAAACAGTAAATATAAGGTTAAAATGCTGACTTTCAGCATTAAATAATAGTTAAGACATTTTAGGAAAATCACTTCGCCTTCTTGCAGAGACTGAGATGAGAAGATTGATAGTGCTCTTGTTACTGAATGTCAAATAGCTACATTAGCTACATAGCTACTAATTTGGTATTTGATTCCTTTAAAGAAACTATTCATAATAAGATTATATGAATACAAAATATGGGTGGAAGCATCACTTCTAAATGTCTTGTATATTGTATGTGCCAGTAAACAGCCTTAAGTAATATTTAGCTGACATAACATTGTGTGGCGCTACAGCACCTACAGCAAGACAAACCATTTGTGACAAGAAAGTGCCATATAGCAGCAACACAAATAATCTCTCCAAATATTTTAAAACAACTCCCTCGAAAGTTGAAGATCGAAAGAAACAAGAAGAAATTAATTTATTTTATTGACATTTTTATAGTATTTCTGGAAAATAGACTTTTTTACTCTTATTAGCATAAACATCTTGGCCTGTATATGTCATGTGATTTTTCAACCTAAAAATCTGTCATT
Source organism: Lutjanus campechanus (assembly GCA_027495735.1). Classification (NCBI taxonomy): domain Eukaryota; kingdom Metazoa; phylum Chordata; class Actinopteri; order Lutjaniformes; family Lutjanidae; genus Lutjanus; species Lutjanus campechanus. The sequence continues at coordinate 18,293 of JAJHUR010089040.1, read as the reverse complement.
ATTTTGAAAAAAATACATACCAGGTTAAAATATTTTCAGTACTAATATGGGTAAACTTGAGACAGATTGGTATTGGTATCATATCAAATTAAGGATGGCATTGTTCTGAGGTTTAACTAATAAGGGAGACAGCTAGGAACTCTGCAAAGGGTTTTGTACAGAATAAATATACAAGACATAACGTGTCAGTGAGCTCTAGAGGTGCTGTTGGGATGGTTTTGTTGCCTTTGGACCTTTTACATCCATATTGTCATTATATTTATAGTAACTGTCATACTGCACATTTGTATCATTCTTACTGCACTGTTTACAATTTTTATCTATATTTAGCTGTAACACTGTCTATATTCTATAGATTTTATGAATCATCTGTACACCATTATTTATACATAAATATTCCTATCTAAATGTCAGCCTGTGAGACATTAAATGTTGTCCCTGTGTTAAAGGTGAAACATGTAAGACTGACAGTAAGTGTTTAAAATGGGTATTGCAGTCCAATACGATGGAGCTCAGTGACTACTTTCCAGACTCTGTTAATATATTCCTCAATTTAACTACCGGTATTATAAACATCCATTCCATCTAAAATGAATTATATTAATGATTTCTTACAACTCATTCTCAAACATCAACTCATTCAGCAAACATTTAACAGAATTTGGTATTAATTTTAGCTCCATGTAAAGTGAATTAAAGTGAAACCAGCAGTGTGCAGAACCACACAGGCCAAATCAAAACCAGACGTGCTGCACCACAGTGGAAATTTCAAAGGAGAACATACTGGCTGTAGCACTGTTGTCAGAGAAGCCAGTATTTAAACTTAGCTTTTTTTTCTTCATTTCTGATGACATATTAAATATTTCTCCTTTAAAGGCTGTAAATACCCTTATTTTTATAGCCTACAGGCCCAGTTTCATATCAGATCCAACATGCTGGATAAAAGCCAACACAACATACAGTGTCTCTGCCACTATCACACTAGACCATCGAACCATTATACCCATCACTGCATTATCACTAAATCATCCCCTGCTGAAAAAAGAAATTGTTTCAAGGTAAAGACACATTTCAGGAAGCCACTCAAGCTCCCAGTTCACTGAAACTCAAATAACTCCAAGTTGACAGCTGATGCTCTCTGAATCTGAAAAGGCAAATGCTTCAGCTGGATCTGAATAAAACCAGTAATGCAGCATGAATTTCAATTAAAACTGTCATGCGCTTAAAACTGGGGCAAGTATTTTTGCTGACCAGTCTGTACTTTATTCTTTTGGATCAACCAGCCACGTATGGCTATGACTTGAGGCTCATCCTTGGCAAAACTGACCTGCTCTTCCTTCTGCTGTAGGCATCGCCCATCCGTCTTCTCTTTGACCATGGAGAATTTAGTGGTGTCCCCTGGTGCCAGGGGGTTTGTTCTGCAGTGTAGGATGTTTTTTTATTGCTCTCACTTTCTATTGAGCAAAGCATTTAGAGAACGACCAATGATCAAAACACAGGGACCAGCCTACTGTCTCAGGCCCGTCCTACGTCCAGGACATGGTCAAACATACATCCCAGCGTGTCCACACTGCTCTGCTATTGCTAATTGGGTTGCTACTCCCTCACTGGGAGGGGGCCCCTTCAGTGGTCAACAAAATCATGACTGTTTGTGGTCCTGGTGAAACAAGCTACCCATTGATATTAGGACAGCTGAAACTCTATATATCTTCCTGACTGAAAACTCACCTATTCAGACTGCACCTTGGCCATAAATAAAATCTAACATCTAAAAAACAGTTGAAGCAGTTGAGCATATTTAATGAAGTTTGATGTACTTGATTCTTGCTATTGTTGGGTTGTATCCACATGGCTGAATGCACGTATTGTATGTCGCTTTGGATAAGTGCATTAGGTAAATGAATGTTATACAATAAGAACGTGGTTAAACCTGCAAGATTTAATAAGAGCCATTCAAACAACAATTATGATTAAGGGAATAGGGTGCATAATCTTCATTTGTTTTAGTGAGTCAAAATAGTAAACTAGCCAAATCCAAATGGATACATCCGGGCAGGGAGGCTGTGGACAAACATGTGCTACTATGTGCAGTGTGCCAAGATGCATGTTTTCATCCCTACCAGTTTTACCCACAAACTGAATCCCTATACAAACATCAACTAAATGACTGTTTCCTTGAAGGTATGGAGGAGCAAAACATCTTGTAGGCTCGGGACAGATGGAGCCTGTTAGACGTCTAAGATCTCACCATGCAGGAAGAAATTTACCAACTTGAGAGAAAAATGACACAACAAGCTAGAACTTGACTGAATGACAGGCTCCAAATGGTACAGCTCCAAGCTCTGCAGGGAGCAAACAGGGGGAGGGAGAGGGAGAGGGTGTGTCGGTTCTCCTCGGAGTAGAAATCAAGCTCTTAGAGGAGGATCATGCAACACAAGTCCAGGCAAGTCGGATCTGATGGGATATGTAAGAATTATGTGTGAGAAACCTGGAGAATACTCCTGTAAACAGCTTCCTTTGTGGGAAAAGAAGTTTGTGTTTCCTAAAAATGGATGAAGAATTAAAACAACTTTCCCAGTCACCAGACCAAGGAGGATCAGGGGATCCGCCAGGCCCCCACACAGTGTGAGTCACTGATCCAAGATGGTGAGTCTTGATGAGTCTGAAGAATGTGCCCCAAACACCATACACAGCAGGCAAAAACATTTCATTTCTGGTTGATTCTGGAGCTACTACATTGCTTATAAAACAAAGCGAAACACGCCATAGTAAAAGAATTATACACTAAACAAGCAATTGATAGTTTTCCAAAAATGTGACATTTAGGAAGAGAAGCACATTATCCCAGGAAATGCATTTGTTTCTAAGGTATAATTTTGGCAACAACAACTATCTGGCAATGTCAGATAAAGTCGGCCTAATAGAGTTAATGGTCCGTCAAAGTTAAAAAAGCAAAGCTCTAAAAAAGTTGTCAATCACATGGTGTGAGGTTTCAGATGGGTTCTTAGGGACATTTTGGTGTCTGTCCTCAGTGAGAGGCGCATGGATAAAGCCGTCATATATTGCCTTCTCTGCCAGTATTTTGGCCAGTGTTTTGGATTAAGTATGAATCCAGTGTCCTTGTACAACTTGGGCTTTAACCTGGAATTTTGTCCAGATTTCAAATGTCATAGCAAACTGCATGTTGAACCTCCAGCGCATTTTAATCCCTCATTCAACCTTTTAAAAGTATATCCATGCAAACCTGGTGGGAAAAATGTGTTGTGTTAGCCTCGGACAGCAGAGGCACAAGTTACTGTACTAACTGCGTAAACAGATAGAAGTGTTTGAATTCATTGCACTGGTGCATGGTGCTTGTTAATCAAATAATTAAAGCGCTCGGTGTGCTCCCTTGGCGCACACACAGCTGTTCCACCAGTGGACACACACCGTTGTGAATCTGTTTTGATACTTTGCTAAATATATTCCCATATGTTCTGAATATTACTCTTTCCGATTCTTTATTTCCTGAGAAACAGGAAATGGTTTGGACAGGCATTTACAGGAATCCTATTTCCTGGGATTAAACCCTACACTACACCACTGTCTGTATGAGGACAGGAAAAATGATCATTACTCTTCTCCAAATGTCGCCCTTTGTTAGCAAGAGACCAAATTTGTGCTTTAGGCTTGATTTTGCTTTTTACAGAAGAAGGAATTAAAGTCACCAGAACATCAGACTGCCAAGACCAATAAGTACAACTAGGTCGTAGTAATCAGCTGTTCTTATACCAACAGCACCTGCTACCCTTAGATGTGCTTGAAACAACATACACACGCGATGAAACAGCAAATGTTCATGCTGGCATCTGATCTACACAGTGCTGCCACAGGTTGTGAAGGGGCAGGCACAGTATCAGGAAAAGTGGTTTTAGCAAGAGAAAGAAAATTATTTTATGACTAGTGATTGGGCATATTGGAATGATCAAATGTGTAGATCGTTAATCCCTTTGGTCACCATATTCTTTTAAAGGTCTCATATTATGCCCCTTTCTGATAAGTTTTTATATGTCTCAGAGGTCCTCAAAACATGATTTTGAGGTTTCTTTCAAAAAACACCACTCAGATCATACAGATCAGCAGGCCTCTAAATCCCTCTATTTCAGCCTCTCTAGAAACGAGCTGTTTCTGTGTCTGTAGCGCCGCGGCCCTCTCAGGAAGTGGGCGTGAGGGGCCAACCCTCGGGCCAACCCGCTGGACGCGGATGTGTCTGTCTATCTACTGTTTTCATGAAATCTGTTGATTGTCCAGTTGTTTAGAGTTCAGTTCAATCCCATTAGATCAGTTGTTTCATCTAAAAAGTAAATTTAGGAAGGATGTAATTTAATGGCATCCAAACAGACTTCCAGTACTGACAAATCTGAGTGACTGATTTTAAGCTCTTTAGCAACATGATGGTTTAAAGTGAAAATTCCTCATAATTGACCCTTCCTTAGTCCTGCCCCCTTCCTCTCAGTGCACCAATAAGAGTTGAGCAAGCTTGTGAACCTCAGTCAAATTTCTGCTTTCCTGCTTCGAGTAAGCAGTATTTTTCCCCTGGAATGTCGAAGGCATAATCCTCCCTACTCTGCCTATGATTGGCTAACCCTAATATTCTTAACCTCATCCTACCCTATCTCACTCCTCATGCATAAACCTACCTAACCAAAACCAATGAAGGCAACAAATACTAGCCAATCAGAGTCAGACTGGGAGGTCGTGGTTTCACTCTCCCAGGAGGTGAAAATTTGCATCCTGTACTCTATGTGGTAGGCTTGTCTATGTTGAAAAGAAAACCAAACTTCTAAGGTTATTAAAAGATGTTGCTGAGGGAACTAGCAAAAGGCTACCTAACTGACTGGCTAACAACTGACATACATTTGCTAGTTAGTTAGCTAAAGTATTGCTAATAATTGATGTAGATTAGCTAGCTAGTTAGGACTGCAACTGGAGCAAAGAACAAAAAGTGGTGGGACTTAGGAAAGTCAATTCTACACTACTGGATACAGCTGATTATCCAGGCTTGGATGAAGATGCAAAGTGCAAACTCGTTATGTTTTTCACTGTATTCATTCAAGTCATAGCGGACCAGTTTGGTGAGTAAGACATGCTTCTGCAAGGGCCTGGGCATGGCATTTGATTTAATTAAAAGGCAAACTGTGAAAGTTTTCCCCAAAAAACAATGCATACATTACAAAAATAACCCCTATCTGGGTAGCTGTACCTGCATCCACAGAGACCCTGCCATTTGCTCATATATTCTTATGTTCTCATTATTTGGCTGTGATCAGGACACTTAACCAACCCAAGACATTTATTTTTGACGTCCTGGGAATGAGACTTAACAATAACCTCCACCTTTAAGTATCCACTCTTGATAATACATGTGTAATTGTGCATTACTTTGAAAATGCGGACAACTTCCTCGAAGAAGATAGAATGACATACTAGTAGTGCTGCCCTCAGGTGGCTGTAAAAATGTAATTAACTGCAACAGAAAGCTGTCATACATCCTACAGGCAGCTGTGGAGGACAGATAGCCCACCGGTAGGCCCTTAAAGGGATAGATTGGATTGTTTGAAGTGGGGATGTGTAAGGTACTTACTAGTGTAGTCAGGGCCGGTTGGCACGCCCCAATTTGGAGAAGCAGAGACAGGCACCAGCAGGGAAGCTAAGCAATGTACTGCCGTGGACAGGCTCAGCAACAAAAGGTATTTTAGCAACTTTAAAAAAGGTCCACATAAAGAAAAAGTAATAATTAAGTGTATGCTATAGTTTAATATAGTTATTTTCACTGCTTTACCTTTGCCATTAGACAGCCTTTCCTGATGGGTATTGTTACGGCCTAGAGAGAGGCCTTTTCCTCTTTGCTCTACCCCTCCTTGCTGGCTGTGTTTCTGTGTTTCAGGTAGGGGGGAGGTGTCTTTCTCAGACACCAATTTGGCACACCTGAGCAGGCTGGGCTCAGGAGGCTACAAAGCAGACCTGCTCACAGATCTCACTCTCTTCTCCATGGCCTGCAGACTGGGACTGACCTTTTGTTTGTTTAACTTGATTTACTGACTGACCCATTCAACACAGCATGCACACTGACAACCATAGTTTATTACTTTTGTGGCATTTTATTATTTACTTATTTCATTAAACTTTTGTTAAAACTTTGCAGATTATGTGTGGTCTCCCTTTTTGTCACACACCTTTGAGCCAGGCTGTGACAGTATATATATGTATGTAAGAGATGTGTGCCCGGGCACAACCGTCACATAATACCAAGAAAATAACACAGGGCACATTGCTTTCCCACACACCCAGTTCAGCCGCTCCACCCAATGCTGCCAAGTTCAGTTTAGACCACAAAAATGCCAAACCACTGGAAACGCCTCAAAGTTTAATGACAAATAAAAATTGTAAGGAGTAACTGAATAGCCTGGACCCTGGGTCCCAAATTAGTTAATGGACTACTTTATTACAGATTCTTGTTGTGTATGTAGGACAAGGACTTAAATTCACTTCAGAATCAGAATCAGAATCTGAAATACTTTATTTATCCCCGAGGGGAAATCGTTGAATGTTCACTCAGAACAAAACAGATGTGAAGGCTAAATGAAATGGGTTGTCTTCAAAATACTGCTGAAGTTCTTGTTGCGGTTCAAAAAGCCTTGTCAACACTGCCTTGTGATAACCAACATACTTCAGTGTGTAGCAGCAATGCTTTGTGGTCACTGCCCATCTTGTTGAATAACAGTATGAACAGCCTTGAATTTAGTGGACAAACTTTAATGAAGTTTAACAGTTTCACTGTATCTGTACCTGGAGGAGTTAAAGTACATCATCTGGCACATGTTTGGCTGTGAGGCCGTTCCTCTGAACACTGCAGTGTAACCAGATAATGTATGAACAGATTTGATTATCTGACCTATAAACCCAGTGGGCTTCACTGTCATAACTTTTGTTTTGTTGGTGCACAATGAGTCCAGTCAGTTCCACTGGTTATCATTAAGATGTAAACTAAACTGATTTCTTCTCCTGTATTTTTGGGTAGCAAGGGGCTAATAGAACTATACATTTTCCTGCACCATGTCTTTGAAAAGGTAACAGACACATATCAGATGATTGGTCAGACTGACAACATGCATAGGCTTGTCTACTTGCAGAGTAAAACTTGTTCTGCTACATGTGAAGGACTAATGTGGCTTGGATATGTTCGGACATTGTATCAATGCAATGCGACACAGTGTTGTTGGAGACCTGGATCATGTGCAACTTTTTTGTCTTGTCTGAAGTCCATATACCGCTTTTGGTAGACCTCACGTATGAATGTAACTACAGTTGTTTTTAGATGCTTTGCTTGTCCTCCAGTTTTGATCTAAAAATGTAATCGGCTTTTGACTTGCCTGAGCATGATTCAAGTTTAGGTGGTGACATAGATAAGGGGGGTTTGAACAGCTGTTAGTCAGAATCTCACTGCACACCATGCACTATGGCTCTGGGGAGCAATCGGCATCGCCAATCCAAATTAAGCCGATCATTTCATCATATTTCCTTCTTTTTCTTCCAGACTTAGGCCCCATCTTGTTGCCTCTTTTGCCTCCTTGCCTCCTTACCTATGTGCTCTGGATTTGTCTGTACTCCCCATATTTCCTTTTGGGACTCCCCTGACTTATATTCCCGTGTCTCCCACAGTTTCTTCTCCCGGTCTAATCTAACACATGTCTGTTTCTCTTGTATCTGATTCCTCACTCCTCACTCTGTCCCGCTCCTCCTTCATGACCGATAACTTTAGATATCCTACCAGACAGTTTCCATGACTACCCAGTTGTGCATATTTGCATGAACCAACTATTTCAGCTAGTTAGCAGCTGCAAGTTAGATGAATGGAACACAAAAGTTATGAAAAGGATTTTGATGATCCAAAAAAAATAAAAGTAAATAAAAAATGCACAAATAACTTCCTGTTGGGTGCAGTCAAAACAGGGGGTGTTGCAGTTCTTGGTAACAATCACTCCTCTTACCAGGAAACTTTGTACACTACTTTTGCATGCCCACACTGTGACAAGGTGCAAAATTTGGTGCAATTGGCTACTAAGTGGTGTCACTGAAAAACATATGAAAACTACTTTTTTGAACACATTTCAAGTCCAAGTCCATCTCTGTCAGGTCCAACTTGCATCAATTTTTTCATATAGGCTACACAAAATGCAAAAGCTGTAAAGGAATATCTTTCTCTGGGTAATGGGAAGTGATGTTATATCTTGGCAAAGGTTTGATGAACACAAAGGCCCATAGGTCAGTAACATGACACATGGCATAAAATAAACAACAAACAAAATAGCGAATAAATAAATAAATAAATATTAATCTAAGGCATGAAACAAGCAGAAGCATCAGATGAATGCAGGGGGATTTGAAGGATGGATCTAAACTGCACACTTATTGAGGGATGGTCAGTTAATGTAGGCTCATTTTCCAATCTGTGCTGCTGTCAACCTGTGACTTTCGTCGTGGCCGTGGGCCTGCAGGTCGAACTTGCCTCACTTCTGCAGGTGGTGAAAGTGACATGCGTACAGGGCTTGGACCCTGTTAATACCTGCCTCCAAGTCTTGTTCTAATCGGATCCATTCAACCACACAGTCAGAAACGTGGCAGTATGGACATTTTGTCGTTAGCCAGCTGCGAAATGAGTGAGGATGAACCTTTGAAAGTTTCTATTGCCTTGTTGCTTTTAGTCTGATTGGCGGCTTCACAGAGGGCATGGCCTGAGGCCCTGTTTCACATATGTTTTTCTAGCTACAAAAACATCAGAGCTCTGGCAATGTGAGCAGCTCAGCCTTAGCTTAGATGTGTTTAATGGTTCAGTTAAACTGGTTCTTTTAGAGATCTCTGTTAAAACAAGCTCTAGGGGAACTGATATGTCAGAGCAGATCTCAGGAACTTTGATGATACACAAGTGATTTTTGCAATTTATTGAACTGATTTTTATGTAATAGCCTAATAAATAAATCAACTGTTAAATTGGTTGGCTGTTCCTGACTAAGTGACTACTAGGTGTTCTGTAAAATCCAGCAAAAAGTCCATACCTGAGGTTTTCAAAGTGTAAGGTGGGCCTCTAAAGTTTCAGGGGAGGCTCAGTGAATAGAATCACTTTCCCAAGAGTCACAGTAATAAATGCTTTTGGCAATATTGCAATATTGGGCTACCTCAACACAATTGTTGAGTGTCTATGGGATCAATAACATAATCATGATAATCTTTTTTCAAGCTTTGTCTCAAACTTTGAAAACACCTGGTCTAAACCACAGCACTATATTAAATTTCATGTGTTGAGACAGAGACAGAGATAGACAACATATCATGTTAAACAGCAACAGGCTACTCATGTTAGAATGTAATGAATTACCTCCACTGACACAAAGACCAGCACTTTGACTTGTGGCCATCCACACCCCAAATAGAACTATTAATATAGTGTGCTTAAGTGCAAACGATCTCATATGACCAAGTTTCGTTTTATCACTTCTGGTCCAACAGTTTGCCACTTAGACGACATTTGAGCTTGGGGCTAAACAACCAACTATGTTGAGTGACTTCACCATGCATTGCCCACATGAGCTCATTAAGAGCCATATGGTTTAAAGAAAATGTCTGAGAGGTTGGTCCTGGTACTGTTGGGTGGATATTGGGTTCTTTCCCTCTGTGTTAGTCTCATTCAGCTAAGTTTTGTCAACCTAAAAGAGATCACTGATATCAGGCTTGTCAGACACTGATCACTGTAAAATTCAAAAGGAAAAAGGACTGTGGGGTTGATGTGACTTCATGAAAGAGAGCATTCATGAAACCCCAGAGGAGAAAATTACTTTTGATATGTTACATAAAATATATTAACAGTGATCTCTTAAGCACTTAAAGTTGCAGAGAAAAATGAACATGTTTCCTTCTCAATCTATTTATAACTAACTCATCTAATTAGGAGGAAGCAGCTCATGTTTCAAAGCAAAGGACACTGCTGCTCTTAATTATAGAAGTTCCCCAAGTAATTGGTATATCACCGCAGATCGTTTCCTTGAAAAACAAACGTCACATCACATTCAAATAGTCTTTCTAGGCACAGTCCTGGTTAATGTTGGAAAAGAACTTTAAAAAAAACTACAGAAAAATTACCCAAAGTTTTTAAAAAAATGTTGTGGTAGAGCAGCATTTCCCACACTTACAGTTGCAACTAGGAATACTTCCTAACTACTTATTTCCCTGTTGATTAAATGGAAATTTAAATTTAGACTATCTGACTTTTGTAAAAGCCAGAAACATTCCGAAAACTATGTCATATTAATTGGCCAAGTGTGGAAAAACATTAGCGATGCTACACCAATGCCAGCTCTTCATGCAGGTTAAAGTCCACATGCCCAATTTTCCACATGCCTGCGCTGAATGTGGTTATGCATTGGTCCAGTTGGGTGATTATATTCCACTCTGTTTTCTGACACAGCCAACATACAGCCTAATTCTCATTTTCTAGATCAAAATACTGCTGAACTCTGCTGGTTTTCATCCAGGCATTAGTCCCTACAGTTAACCTGCGCTAATAGTTTAACCAACTATTCGTTCTGGTGCCGACTATTGATAGTAACAATGTTTAATTGAATAGTCGACTAAGCACGCATATCTACATGGGACGAATTCTCTACCACATGAGCTACCAGGCCACCACAAACTTATTTTTATTGGGTCACCAATTGGCAGAGTACAAGGCATAACAATGCTATTTGTGAATTAATTTATCTAAGTTACTTAGCTACATTTGCCATTTATACCATAGTTACACCTTGTCTGCTCTAAATGTGGAGACTGAGTGTAGGAGGGAGAGCATGTGAGGAGCACCTCTACAGGTTGCTGCTTCCTGGAAGAAAAATAAGTGCCGCCTGTCTTTTGAGCTCAATGCAATGATGGAGCAAAACCCTGAACAAAAGACAGCTTCAGAATCCAAAGATATCTTTTCCAAATTCTTACAAGACTCTGAATCATATGTGGAGATTTTTTGATATGCTTTATACCAGGTCAAACACTAAGCCAGCATTTGTGTCATATAGTATACTGTGTCCAGATACATCTAATGCACACATTAAATAAAATATCTGAATATGTCCTCATGCCATAAATTGAAATATGTGGACTCAGTGTTTGGCAAGAACATGATCAAATCACAGAGATGTGATGTGTTTGGCATTGAAAATATGGCGTGAGTCATATCGGAAAAATATCTAAACTCCATATTCTGACAGTGTCAAAGGGCCAATCTGGAAATAAAATATACTCTAGATTTTACATTTTACAATGCCGTGACCTGAGAGCATCCAACATGGATTTCATTATATTGGCTATAGTTTGAAATATCCATGCAAAACCATCTCCGGATTCTGGGGTATTAGCAGGAATCCCTGGCCACATCTGGCAACAGTTCATAGCAAAATCTTTAAATGACAACAGTGACATGATGAAGTGCTTGCTGTGCCTCTCGAAAAACACTGAGATCTCAGCTTTTAAAAACTTCTCCTTTAACATCAGTTGCACATAGTATAGGTGAAAATGTAGTTAGCTAGCTAATGTATCACTGTTAACTAATGTTAGCTGTCTTCATTTGTCATGTATAGTGTTAATATTTGATGCAATTGACATTAACTTGTCTTGTACCTCCTGGTATGTTGGGCTTTTAAATAGAGAGTGGTCCATCCATCTCTGTCAGACCACCATTTTAATATAATTATTTTAATAACCTTGTTATCAAACACACGTCTTTTTGGTTTTAAATTGATGTCAATTTAAAAGAGAATTGTCCAAGTCAAGATAGCCTGATTTTGTCCTAAAACTGTTGAAGTATTTGACTGTAAAATAGAAACACTACACACCCAGTAAGTGACATCATAACTTTCTCCCTTGCTTATTCTTTCACTTCCTGGTTGATAAAATAACCAGGAATCGCTGGTTAAAACACTTCACATAAGATAATGTTTCATTGTTTCTCTCCTCATTGACTACAGTTTATATTTTTTCTGAGGTAAAGTTTCATGGAGTATACAGGAAGGGGAATGACATGTCTCTCTAGTGGTGTACTTAAGCTTTAACATTACTGCCATAATTGCACTACAAACATAAAAAGTAAATTTGTCTTTGAGCAATCTATCTGAAAGGCTCTTTTTACTTTTTACTTGAGTAGATTTCTCGGATGACAATTTTTGCTTATACTTGAGTCAGTCTTTACAGGAGTAATTTTACTTTCATATTCAGTACTCACTGGGATCACTCAGTGTCAAGTTAACCAAATGTTATTTGGTTAAGTAGTTACTTAGCTGATTAGACATGCAGAAATGTTAGCATGCCAGTCCTCTAGCATGCACAACACTGTTTCGAGTCAGCTTCATGTAGCTAATGTCTATTCATGCTGACTCACTTTATTACTCTGCTATTTATATATCTGTTAGCAAAGGTCAGACAACATCCTCTTTATGGACCAGACAGCTTTAAGAAAATGTTGCAACCAGTCTCTTCTTCTTCTCACCTCTAGTTTTCTGGTTTTACTCGTTATTACTCTGCTGTCTAGTCCTCACATCTGAAAAAACTGTTCTTTCATTTTTTAGTATCCTGTCCCAGTGATGCCCCTGTATCACTGTTAACTGGTCTTCAGCAGCTGGTCTAACATGTCACCTACCCTGGTCATTTGAGAACTGGCATCCAAGTCTTCAGGCCAGGGTCAGGACTTGTTCCTGAGGAGGAGAGAAACACATTCATGCCATTTCCCCATTAGGGAAAAAATCCTTTTGGAAACCGTCCCAAACCAGCCTTTCCTATTAGTCACAATTAGCTGGACTGCTTCTGTCCTTAAATGTTGTGGTATTCACTCACACACAGTCTATCACATGGTGGGCTGTATTACTGCCGAGTGGTTTGGCAAGTTTTTGTCCATTTACTACTAATCACGTGTTCTCTACAGTGAGCATTACTCTGACTGTTTTTCAGGGCGAGCTGTTAAGTGTTTAAATTCCATCAAGTCTTTAGTGTTCATTAATTTAAATACACTGTGTGGAAACCAGTGGCTCCACACAAGGAGGGAAAAACACATTTAAAAGGATACTACACTTTCCATGATAACTCACTCAATATGTACTCACCATTATGCCGATGTGATGATAGGTGCAGATCTTAAGTTCACAAAACAATCCTGGAGTTTTAGGAGAAACAGGGTAGCAGCCTCATCCAGTACAATGGCAGTGAATGGTGACCACGGATAAAACGTTAAAAAATAGCACACAAAACAAACACAAAATGTCTCCATCCTGCTTGTGTGGTGTAATCCAAGTGTCTGTGAGCCACGACATTAAAAATTAACCGTAAAAAACGCCATTTACGCCATGTTTTTAGCAGAAATATCAGCTGTAGCTTGTAGCCAGTAAGATGTAAACATGGCGTTGATCTCGCGAGACTTCGTATATACCCTAATGGCCGCACATGCCGAAGTCTCGCGAGATCGACGCCATGTTTACATCTTACCTGCTACAAGCTACAGCTGACATTTCAGCTAAAAACATGGCATAAATTGCGTCTTTTGCGGTTGATTTTTAATGTCGCGGCTCACAGACACTTGGATTACACCACACAAGCAGGATGGAGACATTTTGTGTTTGTTTTGTATGCTTTCGAGTTCCCGCCCTGGCAGCTGGTCGACTCAGTCGCCAGCAGAGCTCAGCTGTCAATCATGACATGAAACCTCCTTTTTATAGCATCAAATAACTAATTATAACCAAACTGATCAGAAAAATGTCCACGTGAACAAACATCAGCATGATAAGTACAGAGGAAACATTATTTTTGTTGCTCTGAGCACCTCAAGCAGGGTGCCATCTATTTCCATTTCCATCTCTACGGCCAATGTCTCCAAAACTCTTAACTCACAACAAAACAATCTAAATGGTTAAATAGCACTGAAGGTAAGAGGAAAAACATGTCTCAACTTGTCTGGATTAACAGTGTACTGTTACTGTACAGGTTAAGTCAGAAATCGATGACCAACTCTACCCCCTGGCTCAGTCTTCTCATATTACCTATTTCATTATTTTTGTTTGAACATAATTAATTCTGAATTTTTTTACATGCACTATTCCACATGCAAGACCTGGCAAAAGAAATTTGGCCTAAAATATGCATGATCCAGCGATATACATAAATCTAACCCCTTACAGCACTGTACATGGTAGTGTCTCTTAAAGGGACAGTTCACCCTTAAAACAAAAATGTATGCTTTTCCTCTCGCTTGTAGTTCGCTTTATCCATCTAGATTGTTTGGGTGTGCGTTGCCGAATTTTGAAGATATCAGCCATACAGATGTCTGCCTTCTCTTGAATAAAATGGAACTAGATGCCACTTGACTTGTGGTGCTCAAAGCACCATAAAAACTCAACAGCAATGTCTCTTTCCAGAAATCATGAACCGGCCACTCAAGATAATCAATAAAAGAGAGACTCGTGTGTAGTGGAAATTTTACATGTTTGTCGCTTTTGTTCAAATACTGGTTGGTAATCTCTGTTTTACTGCTGTATTGACCAAAGGATGACCTATTGTCAGCAGTTGTAGCTTGGGTTGATAGCAAATGACAGGAGTTAGTACAATACAACAAAGGATTTTTTACAACCTCCTGTCATTTGCTATCAACCCAAGCTACAACAGCTGACAACAGGTCATCCTTTGGTCAATACAGCAGTAAGACAGAGATCAACCAGTATTTGAACAAAAGTGTAAACATTAATGGCATTAAACATTAAACGTTAATGGCGTCCTCCTCAGCTGGGCTGTAACCTCTCATCCATGAGTAGATGCACAGTTCCTTCTGTGCAGTGATACAGTTGATGGGTGAAGCTCAGTAGACAGAAAGTAGTTCCTACAAGAAAATGCTCACAACAAGGTCTATGGATTATCTTGAGTAACTGAGTCATGATTTCTGGAAAGAGAGATTGCTTTTGAGTTTTCAAATGTATTTTTTGCTCTTTGAGCGCCACAGGCAGAGTTTCATCTAACCCCATTATAGAAGAGACAAAGCAGACATCTCTACAGCCGGTATCTCCAGAACTCTGCAGCTCACACCAAAGCAGCTTAGTTGAATAAAAAGAATAATGTGAATAAAATAAATTAAATGTATATTTTTGATTTTGGGGTAAACAGTCCCTTTATGCACTGTAGTAGCTTTTACAGCTGTACTAACTAGACTTATGCACTGAGTAGTCAAATAACGAGTCTAATCTCACACAGTATCCCTGTGTGTCATTTAATACACTGAGTAGGCGACCGTGTGGGACTGTTGATGGCAGTGATGGGGGTTGGTGTGCGGTCTCTGCTTTGTCCAGTACTTTTCCACTGACTACCGAGCTGCCCATGTGTGTGTGTGTGTAAGTGCCTTGTGTTCCTGTGTGAAGAAAATACAGCTGCACCCGCTGTACCTTATCAGCCAGGCAGAAGGAAAAGACAAAAAAACTCTTGAACTCCTGAACTCTTGGGGAGGAGAGGGATTTAGAGACAGGATTACACAGGAGTTTATGAGCACGAATTAGGCAGTATTACATAGCAGTTAGTCATGTGTACTTATTAAGAGGGGACAGCCTGGCCAACACTGGCATCACCTCAAAGTGTGCTTGATATGGGTCCCACATAATCTGAGGCAAAGGCATAGGTGTGGCTGAGCCGAAGGCATGTCGCTTGCTGAGGACTGAGGCATCACAACAAGTTCTGCTCTGACTACAAATGTTTAAAACATGTACACAAGATTTATCACAAACACATGCGCGAGCGATGACACACCAAATGATGCACCAACCTGGCAGGAGTCACACAGTAGCCGCTTCCTTTGTTTAAAGTGGAACATGCACAGACTTAATCTGGGTGGTGTAGATTGCATCAGTCATGAGGTTTATTATCTGATTTCTAAGAACTTCACTTTGTGACATCCTGAGTTGACTCTCCTGGCTTATTACAAGGTGAGGTCCAGATATGATTTGCTCAATAGGTTATATAATTTGTATTCCTGTGGTCATATATCGCTCCACCTGTAAGCAAACAGAAGTTCTATGTTTTTTAAAACAATGGACCACTCTTCACTACAGAAAAATGTGATACCACTCCTCCTCTATAAATACTGTATTTGCGCACACCTCTGTGTATAAGACTTGCCCTGGTAGAACTCAGATGTTTGTTGCTGATACACTGACTGATAAGAGTCAGCCGAGGAAAAGAAAAAATCCAGGCTAGTGTGTGTGCCACAGTGAATACACACAGGTTGTCGTAGGCAACCTATTCAGTTCCTGAACTGAAGAAGCCTCCTGGATGAGAGGTGAAACGTCTTCTAAAACTCTACCAAGTCCAGTCAAAGTAGCTAATGGGTGAATAAATATGTGATTTTTGCCTGAAATATGTCGCCATGTACCCATGTTGATTAATCAAGAAGCAGTGACATGACAATGATTCATCACATCCTCTACGTTTATTGCAACCTGAAACACAGCAGAAATGTGAGGTTCCCCCCCTGAGTGTGACATCAGAAAATGGCTGCTATGTGAATAAGTTAAATGCCCACTTTTTAAAATCTATTTGCCCAAGAAACATAGAGAGGTCTCAATGGGACGTTACTTCAGAAAAAATATGAATGGTAGTCAATGGCAAGAGACAAATTACTTTTTTTTTAATCCTGTTTGAATTGTGTCTTCAAATACACATAAGTTTGTCAGCTTGAAAGATAATTTTACAGGACAAGAAAGTCTCACTTTGTCATAAGTTTGTCAGTTTAGTTTAGTTTTGTATGAAACCATTCAGTGAACTACATGCAATACACGTCATCAACACCAACAACACTGTCCCTTGTAACGTTTTCTTCCCTGAAGTGTTTTATCCAGCGACTCCTGGTCCTTTTATCAGTCAGCAAAAGAAAGAAAGAGTAAGACCCATTGGTCATGTGACACATCCTTCCTGTGACACAACAGATAGTCATCCTAGCTTCAGTGGCTAACATTAAGTTTTGTAAGAGATAAAGTCATTGACGTCACTTATGCAACCATATAGAGTGTAGTCTTTCTAATTACCTGTCTTCATAGTCTGGTACTTCAGCAGTTTTATGACGTCTCGCCATTGACCACAGTTCATATTTTTTCCCAAGTAAGGTCCCATGGTGGTCAACTGGCAGGGATGTGACTTCGCCCCTCTGTTTTGGTTCCTAGTGTAAATACTGCCTGTGCTACCCACCTTCAGACTAGCACTGGGCCTTAAATTACATTAAATTTGCTGTGTTTTCAGAGGCAAAATTGGAGATTTATGACCACAAAGAAGAGCCACATGTGGTTTTAATCACCACAAAGTCTGGGCAGCTGAGCTGTTGACATTTTTGCAGAGTCTTGTCCATGCAATATATCGTCACCTGCAACTGATCAGCAGTGTCATAGTACAGGCTGCTTTCTATCACCAAGTAAACCAGAGGTAAGAAGGAATGAAGTACAAATACTTACTGTACTCAGGTATCTGTACTTAACTTGAATACTTTTTACTTTTACTCCCTGCATTTTAACGCAAATATCTGTACTTTCTACTCCTTACATTTTCAGAATATACTTGTTACTTCAGTTTTAATACATTTGAGGGGAATAATTGATTATTTTTATTTTGTGTACCACCCTCCCAACATCAAGACCGTATTGAACCTAAATAGATGGGACAATAACACATAGAAAAGACGATTCTATATGTTATTCACAGTGTTGTGCTAGTTACTGAAAACCAGTAACTAGTTACCGTTACTAGTTACTTCATTTCAAAAGTAACTCAGTTACTAACTCAGTTACTTACACCAAAAAGTAATGCGTTACTGTGAAAAGTAACTATTTAGTTACTAAAAAAATTAGTTTTACTTTTTAACTTTAAGTGATAATTAACTTAATTAAGCCTGCGATGTTGAACATCGCAGTGTGCGCGGTGCGAGCTGTCTGCTCCGCTCAGCTGCAGCCTGTGAATGCGAACGAAGTCTGGAACCATGACTTTGAAAACACCAAGTGTCTTATATTAACGAATTTCGTTATATTAAAATATGTAGAACTGTAAAATATCATTTCCATGAGGCTGTTCAGTCCGACAGTAACAGATCACAGGCTGAACCTGGCATTTCATCCTCCAGCTGCAGTGAACGTCAAGTTGCACGCAGCCTGCAGTTTATAATGTTGACTAATATTGAAATGGCGGTCTTCTTCCTCAATAAT